>PVIJ01012812.1:24039-48030 GCA_004024925.1 Scalopus aquaticus
TCAACCTTTGCCCTAGGCCTAGGGTGGAGGCTGCTGTCTCCATACCTATTGTCTGAAACCAAGACCAATGATAAAAGAAACATCTTTATGCTAATCTCGGAAGGAACTAATATAAGCTGATTTTATCAGGCCAGGAAGGGAAATAGGGGAAGGGATAAGTTGTTCTTTGTTCAAACATTAGCCCTTGAGGGGCAAGGACACTTCATTGTTTCGAGGATATCTCGCTGCCAGGAGCTAATGAGTAAGGCCAATGCATGCAGGCATGGTGGAGAAACTTAGTTACTGTTCTCCTGAAATTATACTTAAATTTATTTGCAAGAAGAAATATCGCATCCTGACTTTGGGAACACTTCCTTGAAGGCTCCCCCCATAGAGTGACCTTGTCAAGACAATATGGGGGTCTAGGTTGCGACAATCTCTCCAATTGGAAAAAAATGATTTCTTCCTACTTTGGAAAGAAGTTTAAGGAGCAGGCTAAGAATAAAACTCCTGTAATAGCTGTTGGCACAGATATTTATTATGAGATACCTTGCAGTTCCCTTTAGTTTTCAGGAATACTGAAGTGCCGAAGAGACATTTAACTTTTGCAAGACTAAAATATTAATCTGGAAAACTATATATGTAACTATGAAAACTATATATGTAGGTAGTCTTTGTTCTATGATTATTAAACATCTTTCTAAGCTTCGTGGCAACCAGTGATTCATTGTTGATTCTCACATTTTTTTAAACTTTGCACTTTAGGTCATTATAACCAATTTAAAAGTTTGGGAAAGAGTGATGAATTTTGTTTCAGAGACTAGTCCAAGAATATTTGTATTTATGATTAGTTCATTAAAATATTCAAACATAAAAGGAAATTTAAAGCTTTCAAGTGTTTTACCTTTTGTCTTCAAAATTCTAGTCAGCTTTTTCTTCTGATTATTTGAAGAACATTTAGCTTTGAGTTCTGTGTATGTTATAGTTTCCTCACAAAACTCTAGAAAATAGATAAGAAAAATGCACGTGATAACTACTGTTAATATACATAATTAATAGGCATGTACAGAAACATACATGTGTGATGCATAAAAATACAATTAAAAAAGGTGTTAGAATCATAATAAAAATTACCCCATTTTATACTTACATAAAAATTTAAAAACTGACTCAATGATGTAGTTGCTTTGTGAAATGTGGCTAGCTCTGTTTCAATTCTTGGTTTATTTCATCCATAAAGGGATGACAATGTTCCTTTAAATCATACAAAATCAATAGCAGTGTGTTTAGAACTAACATTTGCTATCATGCTATTATAAATAGCTTGCAGTAGTATTGGAGACTAGTAATTATAAGAATCTAATAGGCAATATCATCGGGTCTAACACTGGATGTAGAAGCAAGGGTAGAAATACATAAAAATTAATTTAAATGCCTATCTTTGTCCCTTCCTAGAGTTAACTTTAATCTTAAATGAGAATGAGTCAAAAATATACATGCAATTCTCCCTGGGTAGATATGTTATCTTAGAGACATAGTGCAGGCATTTCTTCACTCCAAGTCAAGCAGAACTCACAATCACCAAGTCAACAGTCCTGTTTAACCCCATCGTAAGTATTTATTCATCAAATGATGACTGACTACGATTTAATTCCATTTCAATTGGAAAATCTTAAATTCATTCATAAAGACAAAAATTTTTCAACTACTCCTCTCAAAGTATCCAGTATAACTTTATTTGTGATATCATTTTCTCATCAAATAAAGGGATTATTTAGCAATAATAGCAGTATCCAAATTTACCTGTATTTCTTTCCTGAAATTCCACTGACTCGGGATGACGATCGCAGGGGCTGGACAGAGTCAATAATTCTGGTTCCATAGTTTGGACTAAGTGGCAAGGGCCAGATGACGAGCTCAGGGTCAGAATGAGCCAGGACCAAGGAAGCAGACCTCTTACTAATGCAACATCAGACAGGATGTTTACCCTGTTTCATGTGTAAACTACTTTTTTCACTTAAACGACAATGTATTGTTGGACACTTAGGTTGTTTCCATGTCTTGGCTATTGTAATGTTCCAGTGAACATAGGGATGTATACATCTTTCTGAATTAATGTTTTCAAATTCTTCAGATAGATAGCTAGAAGTGGAGTTGCTGGATTATACGATAGATCCATTTTTAATTTTTTGAGAGCCCTCCATATTGTTAGATAGAGAAATTGCATCTCGTAAATCATGGTCAATTTTGTCCAAAGTTTGGATTTGATCAGTATTTTGCCTTTGGTGACTTAGGGCTTTCTTTGTTATCCCTGCTTCCAAAGTCATATTTCCACATGCAGTAATTTTATCTCCATGTAGATTTATGGATTTCAATCAGGTTTTTGATGCTGAGATTTTTGCCTTGGCTTGGTAGAGGATAAAACCTTAATATTTTGGGTATCTTCTGAATTTGAACTTTCTTTGAGAGCTAGGTTTTATGAGTGGAATCTGATAGAGAGAATCTGGAAATAGAGCAGAAGCATGGAGGAGGGCAAAAAAATATGTATATATATATTCAATTCCATTTCAATCAGGAAATCTTAAATTCATTCATATATATGAATAGATATTCACATATTCATATTTTCATATGTATATTCATCTATCTATCTATATATCAATGCAACAAAATTAGTTTATAATCATCTAAAAGAACTCTGGTCAAAACGGTGCTCCAAGAAAGAGCAGAAAAGAATACACACATAGCAGCGGCCAGGATGTTGACACAAATATTTGTTAATCTTTTTGTGACAAACTGCATTCTTCTGAGAAGTCTGGATGATCTCATGTTAGAAAATTATGTTTAGATTAATTGAACACGAACATTTATTGGAACACCCGCATGCTTTTCATTTTTAACCATTCTTAAGAATTCCATGTGGCACCTACATAAAATTCAGATTTCCATATCCTAGCCCAGAAATTGTGAATCGATAATTCTCAGCTGAAGTAAATGAATAGTTTAGGCAAGCATAATAGATGACACCAAGGTAGGCATTTTACTGATTACTCTTTAAGAGAGCTTGGAATAAAGTGGAGGGAATTGTCCAAAGTTTCATACAGAATTGTTGATTTTCACCTTTGACTCCTATGACATATAATTCTTTGGTTTCCATATATTAAGAATATGATACATAACCTTGACTTGTGACATTGCTCACACTGATTGAGACATTTTTGTACTCAAGAGCATACATCTCTAACCACCACCTTACTTCTGTCAATGATACTTTGAATGCATCACCAAAAATCCTGCCAAGCACTTAGCCACATTCCAGATCCTTTAGCTTTAACAGAAATATAGTTTGACTAATCACAACATTTATAAAAGTGTCCAATTTCCATTTCTTTTTTATAATTAATGCAAATTAGAAGTATTTTCTGCCAAATTTATAATACTAACTTGAGCGTTTTTTTCTACCTGTGGTTAAACCAAAACCAAATCAAAATAAAAGTTAGAAAAAATATGTAAATAATGTGAAAACTCACACATTCATGCATAAGCACATCAAACACCCACTCAGTATAAAAAAACTAAATATTTAAATATTCAAACAGCTTATTTAAAATCAGTGGCTTCAGTTTGATAGATACACTAGGAAATATCCTTTCCACTCCAAGTTTTCATGAAATTCTCTAACATGAAAAAAAAATATCCTTTTTACTTATAAATTATTGTCCATTAAATAATATTAAATAAGGCTCTGTTTGATATATTCACCCCATCATCATCTTACCCAATTTCATGGAGACTGGGTACAAGCTACATTCAACTGATGGAATTTGGGAAATCAAAGTTTAGATAGTTTCGTAGGTGTTGGTCTTTGGGCAAATTCAAATCACTTGTTGCTTCTACATTTGAATGTATAACAGGAATTGACATATACTTGTAATTTTCCATTCCACGGTTGCCAGAAAGAATCCCTTGATTAAAAGAGACCAATGTAGAACAGTGCTAAAGGATAAAATCTCTGGCTTTGCCACTAGTGAGAAGGTCAGGATTTGGAGGGAATGCTTGCACCCACTGACATCCAAAGCATTCACGTATAAAGGATGCTCTAGTGACTGGAAAATCAGAGCTTAGTCTGACGGGCATGGCTGCAGTTGCATATATCTGCCAGCAGAGAGCGCTGATAAACCACAAAATTGAAGAATTTGCCTAAAAAGTCTCAGGACCATGTGAGCTGATTCACAAACCTGTTTCTCCAGAAGTCAAAGAAACACAGCAGTCTCTTCACTTCTATACCCACCTCCAACAAGGAGGACCAGTATCTTACTGGGAATTGGAGGGAGGCTTGGGTCTGCTATTTGACAGGTTAACCAGCCAATCAGCACATTTTTTGGAAGAAATTGTGGCAAATCTTACCACCATTGTGGCCTCAGGACCTTAATAACCCCTTGGAAATTCAACTTGCTACAACTGACAGTTTTCTTTTTTTAAAACAGAGACTTTTCGTCAAGGAAGAAAGCCATCTGAATGGGTGGTTGAGGTTTTAGGCTGTTAGTCTCCTAACAGGTTTACCTTTTACATTCCTTTTAAAAAACAGCTATTCTTTTGCTCTAAGTCAGATTTTCTTGTCAAAACTGAACACTTGATGCATGGTTCATTGTGACTCTTTAGTCTGACTTCCCTATTTGAGGTGATACAACTCAAACGCTATAAGAGCGGTGTGAGCAGAACCTCATAAGTCTTCTGGTCAAATGTAAATGCCATATTCAGAAACACAGACAGCCTGTTCTAGAACTATCCTGCCTGTACCTGAAAAAGTGGCACATGTCCCTTTTGTGGAAATTTCATCCCCACCTCCGTCACCTGAAGAGGTTGATGGCTCAGTAGTTCTGCTGTCACTGAGCCTCCCTAAATGCTGAGGCCTGGGGGGCAGCCTGCTTGGCCGCCTGAAACCTGGCCCTGATGAGTCCGTGCCTGTTGGGGGCAAGGCCGTTCTGGCAGAACCGAAAGCTGACATGGTCTCTGTGCTCCAGGAACTCAAAGCCGTTCTCTCAGCCCTGGCCAGTATTTCCTTAGCCAGTCTCCTTATTTATTGATTTATTTTTAAAGATTTATTTTTGTTTATTTATGCATGCAAGAACTGGGGTGTAGGCCAGAGGTGTGGGGGTTGAGAGGCTTCACCAGAGACAGAGTGGGGAGCAGAACAGGTGGGGCCACTGAAATCCACTGCTGAGGGGAGCAGCGGGCCAGACGGGAGAGGTCTGCTGCGCCGTTTGGGAAGCTCCCTGGCTGGGGATCGACCTCGTGCTGCAGTGGCTGCGGACAGCTTCATAGTACTGAGACTTAACCCCTGCGCCACCAGGGAGGCCCTCCTTGTGTTTTTTATGGATTCATGGGTGGAGTGTTGCCTGTGGCCTACCGGTGTGACCTAAATTTGAACATCTACCCTCACCCACCCCCTACACCTACCATCTACCTTAAGACTCTCTTCCCTGGGCATAAACTGTAAGGTTACTTTGCAGCGACTGGTTTAGCTCTCTGTGTCTCCTCTGTGGAGTCCTCATCAAGTATTGCCTGAGTCTGTACAGCCTGAGAACTGCCCTGGGGCCTGGATCCCCCACCCGCATAGGCAGGACAGGGCAGAAATCTCCCAGACTGGCGCCAGCCGTGGAATCTGTTTCTGATTCAGAGGCTCCGCTCCTTGCCAGGATTCCAGAGGCCTGACTGGAGCATCCTTCTCTGGTGGAGGAAGCACAAAGCGCAAAGCTTTGCTCCCACCACGCTGGATGATTAACTGTGGACGTTTGGCCTCCTCTCGGAGTTGTCTGTGGGCCTCGTGGTCTCTGCATTTTCGTAGCCAGGATTGTTCCTGTTCTAGACGGATCAGCCAACTCCAATCACACCATTTTGGCCCATAAAATAATAGGCTTGGAAAGCAGAAAACAATATGCATGTTTTATTGACAATGGGCATGTTTTGTTGTAAATCCAATCAAAATGGCAAATATTTAAAGTGTTTGATGGCTCTCCATGAAATCCTGACCATTCGTGGGATTCTGGTATTGTTGAGTTTTGCTCAGGCCTCCTCAAAAGTCCACAGAAGAAATGTCTGCATCTAACTTTCTCACCTCCTCTTGGTTTGCAGCACATGTATTTAGGGACAACCCCTGAACTAGTCTATTCTCAATTCCTTCCTCTTCCAGAAAAATCCAGTCGTGACTCTGAGGCCAGTGCTGTTCCTTGTGACGAAGCACTACAGCTGAGAAGAGCAGAAGGATAACTGAGGACAGCTGACGTGGAAATGAAGTCACAGGCATCAGCTAACTGGCAAGCCTCAGTTTTCATCGCCTTTTCTTTTAAGCTAAATCTCCTGCGTTTTAGCTAGCAACCGGGCTTTACTTCCAAATTCTTCTGAAATGCAATCTTGTCATTCTTTTTTAAAATTATTTTTAAATTATACACACACGCACACTCACACGTACACACACACACACCTATACACACATTTTACATCACTCTTCCTTTGTGTACAGTGCATGCTTCCTCCTTTCAGGTGTAGACCTCGTAAAATTCCCATCACCAATTCACCCCTCCACCATCCCCATAAGCCCTTGTGTTCTTCCTTCCCCTGTTTTGATCCCTCTCCCTCCCCTGTAGAGTCAAAAGAGACAGACTCATGCCATTCGCAGCAACATGGATGGAGCTGGAAGGGATCATGCTCAGTGAAATAAGCCAGAAAGAAAAAGAAAAATATCGGGTGGTTTCACTTATAGGAGGAATGTGGGGGAATGAAATAAAGTAATTACAATAAATTAAAAAACAAAATTAACTGGCAGCTTGGCATTCTTTTTCACTAGAAATGTTGCTGCCTTCTCTGATCACCCTCTGCCAGGAATGCAAAAAGCGTCACTGTCAAGGCTGGCCGAGGTGTGAAATGCTCTCTGGGGTCAGCAGCGCTGTGGTTGGAAATGCTGGGTGGGGAGCAGTGTACCTTGAGTGGACACGTCACAGCTTTTTTGGCAAACCCAGAGTCTACTGACCAGATGCAGGATGTTTACACTAAAACAAAATAGACCGCAATAAACGCAGCAGTAAATTTAGTACCCTTTCTGAAAAATAAAAACACAACAAAGGCCATATCGGCATCTAGGTGGTTTATTTGTTTAGTAAGCAATGGTAAATATTGTTTTTAGTTGACAGTCCTCCAGAAAAACACCACAGAGGACTTTATTAGAACTCGGTTTTTATTTAATAAATTAAATGAACTTGCTTTAAAATTCCGTACATCCTAAGCACCATTGCACTGGAGCAGAACGGTCCCACTGTGATCCATTTCTAAGTGTGAGGTGGTAGCAAGGGCTCCCGAGGACAGATTCTAGCTGTTTCTAGGATCTGACCTATTGAGGGGGAAGCTGGGGAATGAAATCAGTTTTCCACTGTACCCTTCTCCTTTCTGATCACCTGTCATATTTCCCCCTGGCTGGAACCAGTCAGAAGCTAGAGAGCAGAGAGGCCTGAGTAATGTACATGTTAGAATTTAGCTTCCAGGGGCACAGATGCACAAAAAAGCACAGAGAATGGGTGTGAGAGTGACATTAAGAAAAAATACAGACCTTGCCCCTGCTGGGCCTTCCATGGCAGATGCTAGAGCCTCACTGGTGACATGTGGCAAGATTGTAATACTAGGATGAATTATGCGTCTCTCCTGTGGCCTTAAATGGGCCCTGGAGAGGGCAGAGAGCAACCTGTGGGCATCTTGGATTCTGTGTGAGACTGAATAATTGTCTGCAAATATCCAGGTTGCAATCACTGGAAAATACCAAAATTATCTTACAGGGCAAGATGGGCTTTCTGGAAGGATGGAGGTAAGTCTGCTATAGGGAGACTATGTTGGATTTTACAGCTAGGCTTGAAATGTAGCCCAAAGGTATTTGTATAAGGTGGAGACAGAGGGAAATTTGAGAACAGAGAGCAATGTAATCACGGTGGCAGGAATTAGGGGATGTAGCCACAAGCTAAGACGTGCTGGATGATTTGGGAAACTGGGAGAGGAAGGGAACAGATTCAGCTGTGCTGAAACCTTGCTAGAAGCTTTATAAAACTCCTTTTGGACTTCTAGGCTCTAAGAGGACATACTATATCTTTGGTGGGGTGGAAGAGGCAAAACTAGGCCCCACCGGTACAGGTCCATTACTCACGTCATAGGAGCTGCAGTTGTGGGGTTCCATGGGACACCCCCAAGAATGCCCTGAGCCTGACCTGATGCATTGTGAGGTACCAGCCACATCCTTATCCTGCTTTTCCAGTCTGACTTCAGTTGCATAAAAGAGAGAAGTTGAAATTTGCATAAATTTCAATAATTTTGTGCAATACAGGTTTAGAAAGCTGAAATGCTAAAATGACATGTTCCTGTGACTGAAAAGAATTAAGAGACTTAATTATCTAAGATTTACTTACATTAACTCTAGAAATTAAAATTTCTTAGACTTCAGCAAATTTCTTTCAGTTCTTTTGAAATATTTTATGTAGTTTTTGTATTATCTGCTTCCCCAGACTTAAGGAATTTGAGAGAAACCTCGATCTTAAACTTACACAGGCAATATAGAATTGATTTAATTGTTCTGTTTTTATGAATAAGATTTTAGAATCTTGAGTAACATTGACTAGCATACAAATAAGTCTTATTTAAAATTTTGCCAAAAATATCAATGATTTCTAATTTCATTTAGTTTCAACTTTCTCAGGTTATCTAGGATCTTTGTTAACTTGAGAATCAAGTCCTCTAACATTTTATGCCATCATTTTTGTACTTATTGAAAGCTATATATCTCACTTTTTAACTTTGTTTATAATCTTGGCAAATCTTAGCATTATATCATAAGAAGTACATTCTTCGTAAAGTTACAAATATCAAATAAAATGTACTTCCTAAAAAGTTTAAAATAATGTGCCATTTTAGATTTTGAATTTTCTTTCCTTCCTATGAAGGATTTTTGGTTTCCTCGTCTGTTGTAGGATGTATTGTGGGACATATGTGATGATACAGGCACACATCTAGAAAGGGGGTGAGAGAGGTGGTCCCGGCTAAGGGGTGACAAGTGAGAGGAGTGAATGAATGAAGGAGTGAGTCTCTAACGTATTTGGGGGAGGAGCCACAGAAACATCTCGAAGACTCTGAGATGTGAGACTACAGAGTATATCTGAGGAATAGTGAGAAGTCTTTGCGACTGCTGCAGTCACAGAGGCAGCTTGTTTGGACTTTATTCCAGTACGTTGTGTTCTGGTAACAGTCTAGGCAAACAGACAAATTAGACAAAGGGAGTTTAACCCAGGAGAGGATGTGGAAAGCAGTAGGACAACTTGAAAAAGACACCAAGACAATGGTGATAACCCAGAGATGAGCAAACAGAAAGCTGGTAACATTTTAGGGCTGGAGGAACCAAGGAAGCAGGTTGCCAGAGCCCTGTGGCGGGAACAAGGGTGACGGCGAATGGTGCTGGAGGCAGCTGGCAAGAGGAGGCAGTTACTGTGTGGCAGGAGACACAGCCTGAAGCGGAGAGCGTGAAGGGAAAATGCCAGGGTTCGCCCCTCTTCCCACCTTCCAATGTCAAGCCAGCTGCTCCCATTAACTGAACCTAACTGAAAGCTGGTTGCCTGTGGAAACTGAACTACATTTTGCAGGAAGCAGAGATGTAAGCAGAGCAGGGGCAGGACAAGGAGAAGACGAAGAGGAAAGAGACTGATACAAAATGGAGGAGACCAGAGCTACAAGGCACAGGGCTGCAGTGTGTTGGGACAGGGGCTTCTCACACCCAGGCCGAAGTCTGACTCCCAGGCAGTATTCTGTGAAGAGGCTCATCTTACTGTCCAAGCAGTATGCCTGTTTTTTAATGTAACCTGTGGGTAGGATCACTCAAATAGATGATGAGTGTGGACCCACGTGTGGAAGGCCTCAATAAAATGGAAGGGATTTTAAAAAGAGTTTCTGAGTTGGATCAAGAAGATTTGGTATATATACACAATAGAGTGTTATTCAACAATCAAAAAAGATAAACTAAGACATTCTCAGCAACATGGATGGAGCTAGAAGGGATTTTGCTCAGTGAAATAAGTCAGAGGAGAAAGAAAAATATTGGATGTTTTCACTTACAGGAGAAATAACGGGGAATCAAATAAGAGATCAAGGAAAAAACAATAACAATAAAAAACAACAAAACACAACAAAAATAAACAAATAACTATAATTCAGAGACATTCTGCAGGGGAGGGTGGGAAAAATTAAAACTAGGGAGGGAAGAACACAAGAGACTATGATGATGGTGTAGGGTGACTTGGTGGTGGGAATTCTACGGGGACTACACCTGAGAGGAGAAAGCACACATTGTACACAAATGAACGATGATGTATCATAAATAAATAAATAATATAAAAAAAGTTTCTGAGAAAAGAATGGAGTCTCCTTTATTACCTGTCATGACATGGAAGTTACAGCTCCTCAATCACTTATCACAAAGGCCCAAGGCCAAATATCTACAAGGCAAAATCTTTTTATTAGTTTGGTTCCAAAATCTGAACTAAACCATAGTTTTTGTTTTATGCATTTGCTGTAGAAATATTGATTACAGAGTAAATCGCCAGTTTACACTGGTACTGTCAATTAATATATGTATATACACATATAGTATTTTAAAATATAACACTGTGAATCTTAAAATACAATTATCCCTAAGGATTTTGGAGAAGGCATGAGAGACTGTATTTGTACACAGATCATTTAATTTTAGTTCTAACTCTTAAAGGAATGGTGAAACACAATGTGTGTTAAGAATAATCTCTAAGTCTGCTTGAGGTCTTTTTAATTTTCATTCTACTGGTGCTGCCTGAGTACCTAGAAATCTATGTCTCATGTTAATTTGAATTATGAAACCATTTCATTATATCAAAAAACACTTCATTACTGTATAAAAAAATTAGTTCCTTCTTGCGAAAGTTGCCATTCAAGTACAGTGTCTTGAGCGACCCTAAAAATAGGTTGCTTCTTTTACTACTTTTTTACAAAGTAAAAATGAATTTCTGTATGCCACAGGAGAGTGACAAGCAGTTAAGGGATTTGTAGCAAGTAGCAGAACTCAAGGGAAATAATAATGCATTATTATGTATTAATCATGTTTTTTAATACATAATCATGTATTAGTTACGTTTACAAAAAAAGATATAAAATGGGTTGATTCTGCAAAATCATGACTGTGATTCCTTTTTCTATCAACAGCACCCTGATATTTTTCATATGGTATTAACACCATGTTAACACCTTTAAACAGCATTTTGTATCATTTTATTTAAAGCCTTAACAACTTAGGGTCACTCTTAAGTATTTTTACTATTTATTTATTTATTATTTTTTTACTATTTATTACTTCCAGCAGCAAAATATGCTTCATCTAAGCACTCTCTAAAAAGAAAACTCCAGGTGAAAACAAATCTCATGTCAAACACCCTCTGTATTTTCAGTCCAATCAGCACAGTAATTCTTGTGCTGTTTTCTGTGTCTGCCTCCCACCTCTTCCCCCACCTACTCTCTCAGTGGGTGAATGCGGTTATGGTTCTTAAGTTTGAGTCATTTCCTGTGGTCTTGATTGTCCGAGAGGTAATAATCTAAGTATTAGCAGCTGGTGTGATACCATCACCCACCTCCAGGTTTGTTAACTTCACTTTTGCTCCTCTCCTTCTTAAACTTTATTTTCTCTTTCTCAACCAGGCAAACTGCTTTAATTCCCAGTATCTTTTATAGTCACTGCTTGTTTTTAAACCACAGAAGCTACTTCCTCTGTCCAGTGTCCATGCATCTCATCTCCCAGGTCCATCAAGGCTAGTGCAAGGGTTCCAGGTTATTTCAGGCAGCCTCAAGCTGCGGTTGGAAGTGTTTTCTGCTGCATCATACACCTGTTACACACAGGCAGCACCCTGAGCTGCTGACAGATCTGACCCAGGGGGCCTGGACCTGCTCAGAACCCAGACACCATTTCTCATAAAGTCTCATCTCTAATTTACTGGAATCAACGGCCTCTGTTTTTTCCACTATGTCTCTTCATGCTTCTGCACACTTACTAGGTGTTAAATAGTTATGTGTTTATCTGTGAAACCATTCTGGCAACATTTTTCTAACAAACTACTTAGTTGCATTTAATCTTTTCACATGATGAAAAAGAATATGAAGGGGGGACTCAAGTTTACAGATCTAACAAAAGAGGAGAAGCAGAGACTTGAAGCTTCTGACTTGACTTCTCATATTAAGTAGATGGAAGAAATGGAGGGAAGGATGACCTGGTCTGGATCAACTTGCATTTATTTTTTAAAATGATTTATTTATTATTTATACATGCAAGACCTGGGATGTAGGCCAGAGGTGTGTGTGGGGGGGTTGGGGGGTGAGAAGATTCACCAGAGACAGAGTGGGGAGCAGACCAGGCAGACTGACTGAAGTACACTGCTGAGGGGAGCAGCGGGTGAGGCAGGAGAGGTCTGCTGTGCCATGTGGGAAGATCCCTGGCCAGGAATCGAACTCCTGCTGCAGTGACTACCAATAGCTTCAAAGTACTGAGACTTAACCCCTTGCCCTTGCATTTAGTTTGGAGGGCTAGATAGTCGACTTTGGTATTGTTGTTTCATTTAGCTACGTGCTGCTGGTTTTCAAGATTCTCTCTCTGCCCTGTTTTCATTTGATGATCCACTGAGGCTATGATTTCCATGCTGCTGAGATAATTGTGCTGATTTTGCCCTCAGTTAATGTCTGAATGTCATTCAGTTTTTAGAAATCTCTGTAGCACTTGATTCCATTTGTCTATTCATACATTCATTCATTAAACACATACTTACTTAAAAAACTTGCTATGATAGACATGGTTCTAGGAGCTGTGGATACAGAAGTAAGCAAGGCAGGAACTCACTGGAAGGGCAGGATCCTATACCTCCAAAATGCAAACAGTGGTGTAAACCTCAATTGAAAAAACAGTGTTGTGAAGTCTGTAAAAAAATTCATGCTTTCACAAAACTTTTTCTGGCAGGCCTAACATGCAAAATTATGACAAGGCGGTCACTGACGAGGCAGAGTCCACTATTTTGCTCATGAGAGTCCTTTCCTTGTCTTCTTTTCTGTACACTTGGAACTGTATTAACAAATATGGATCCTGACGTAATTATTTATGTGCCATTTTGCTCAGATAATGAAACTCATTCATTTCGTCGATGATTCAAAACTTTTGAGAGACCAGTATGGACATGCTGTATATGGTAGAGTTTAGGTCAAACAGCCAGTGGGAGAATGGTAGGGTATGTCTGAGATCAGCGCTGACTACTTCAATGAATTATGAATTACATCATTTGTAAAGTACTAATAAAAGAGCACAGCACCTAAGTTCTTGTTGGTGTTTGTTACATACACACAGACATACACAGAAAATTCATACTTGGCACTCATATTTGCTCCTGGTGGATTACAAAATATGTTATGCAAATGATGGCAGAATGTTTCCCTTTCTGTTGCATAAAACAATGAGCATACACACTGTCAGGAAAATTCATTTCAATAGTTTCTCTAGCAGATGTAGGCCATATTTGCATCCACCTTGGTGCTTATAACATTTCAAGTCAATTCTTTTATACCTGAGTGTATCATAAAATCCACAAATAGATATTAGTATATATACATGCCTTCAAAAAAATTTTTTTAATTAATTTATTTATTCATACATGCTGGGGTGCAGGCCAAAGGTGTGGGCCGGTGAGAGGGTTCACCAGAGACAGAGTGGGGAGGAGAACAGGTAGACTGACTGAAATACACTGCTGAGGGGAGCAGCAGGCGTGGAAGGAGAGGTCTGCTGAGCCACGTGGGAAACTCCCTGGCCGGGCATCGAACTCACACAGCAGCTGCCGACAGCTCCACAGTGCTGTGCTTAACCCACTGAGCCACCAGGGAGGCCTGTCTTCAAAAATTAAATTATTCTTGTTAGAAGACAACAGAGGCATGAGACCAGGGAAGCCAGGAACTAAAGTGTATGACTACAAGATTACTAAGACTTAAAAGACCACTTATAGGCAATACAAAATTCTGTTGACAACTTGGATTGGTAATATGTCTACATCTGAGTTTTATCTCTAGGTATTGAGTCAAGTGTGTATACATATTTTCATAAGTACATGCAAATATATGTCATTATTATAGAATATATACCCAATGCATTTGTAGTTATTTATGTATCTAAAATCAAAGACTCAAAGTTATCATGTTCATTGAAGCAAAATAACACATAACTTTCTAACAATTATGCCAAGGCACCATCTACATTTTGTTTTATTAAAGGTAGGCAAAGAGGCTATGAAACTTGGTGAGATAACTCAGCCATCGCTAACTAGTTAACTTTGAGCATATTTTCTTGATAATGCTCTCTTGTCTTCAACTACGAAATGAAATAAATCATACAATTAATAACAGGCTTTATGAAGATTAAATAAGGTAAATTAGGCAAAATAGCTTACCTTAAACTGGTATATAGTAAGTAACAAAATTGTTTCAGAGTTATTAAATATAATAAACTTCTCTATTAAAGAATCATGGGACAAATCATAAATTGTTAACACTAATCCTTTCTATGACTTTTGCTCTGAGATTGATTTCAGATACTGGAGCTTGGGAATGTGTAAATTAACACACCCTCACTAAATGAGAGTTAGTACAAGAGTTAGATGGTGAGTTTTTTAGACTGACAGATTTTTACTGATCTAAATAATAATCCTATTTGGGTACTGATGCATCTTACAATTCTTAAGTCTTTTTACTTCCCCAGTCTTAATACTTAATTCTATCAACAGATACTGCCCACAGGGTTTTACAATGTCAGTATTTTGCCTAAAGATCAATAAAACACTTAGTAAAAATACTTGAGCTTTAGACGTCAGAAATGACCAACTTGTCACTTCTGGTGTGTTAATTTAGAGTGAGAACCCAAAGGTCCAACCAACAGCTTACCACAGAGAGGCTGTTTCCAGCTATGAGGGGGTGAAGAAGCCACAGAGCAGCAAACAAGCTCATCGCAGCAACAACCTGAGGTTCTTACTTCAGTTCACACGACGGGCTTGTTAATGAGAAGAGATGTGCATTAGGTCTAAAATTAGGAGATTTTAAAATAAGTTATATATTTTTCTTCACTTTGACTTTATAAACCTTTCCCTACCCTACACATTGGAAGAATACCAATGTTTTATCCAAAATGTATGTTACCAATTAGGTCAACATTCTTTGGATGCTTCTTTTTCTGTGCAGACATTTCACATTATAAAATCACTATAATATGTTGTTAATTGCCAACAGAGATATAAATATTTACAAAGGGTTCACATTGTTTTGGTCCTTTCATTGAGGTCTGAATAAGCTATTCCTGAATTCAGTGCAGAATTGGTTGTTACTTTGGTTTTATTATTTCTCTCGGTGGGAAGTCGTTCTTTCAGTCTTTTTAACTTCCTTCAAAAGGGGAAACATTATTGTGTAAAGTCTCTGGTCAATAATCCCTTATTGAATTTTCAGTGGCCATTTAAAATTGCACCGTAAAATGATAGCATTTGCATAACAAAAGTGCCATCTCCAAAACGCATAATATAATTGCAAAAATTGCGGTAACATATCAAAGATCAAATGAAGACAATGTGTGTAATAAGAACTGAAATCAGCATATCTACCAATGGCATTTGACTGGAGCGGCACTGTGATCCTCTCCACTCCAGAGAAGTGCAGAGCAAAACCTGTAAATGATAATCCCACTCAATTCTCAGAAAAGTTCTATTCATGGAACTGAATGACTTAATAAAACTAGTTACTCAATTTAAAATAACATCAAGACCTTTAACTCAAGGACAAGAATATTCAGAAATGGAAAAAATGTAAATGGTTTCCTATAGCTATTACACCGTATGATCTTTACAGTAAAGAAAATAAATTTCTACTTAGTAAAATAGTGGAATGCCCAGACACTTAATTATGGTTAAGTATACTCACACTTGGTGAGACATATGCGTTAGGCTCTACACTAGGCTGAATAAATGTTAAAATTCTCTCTTAATGAGCCAACTTATTTATATCATTGGTAAACAAATGTGTAGATCAGTGATAGACTTAGTCATAAGGCCTATCTTTAGAGTAAAACAAAACAAAACATAAACACAAAAACATTATTGAAAGAGTTTTCTAGTTAATCCTCCTAGAAGTTTAGTGCCTCAAAATTTCCTTTTGCTAATCATTGGTCTCCATTTTACTTTGGGTCAAGTGGACAGCACTTAGAGATCCAAATTGGCCTCAGCTGGTGTAAGTCAATCACTCTCTAATCTACTGTCCACAGTAATTTGTACGTAACCCAGTTTCTATAACATGCAGAGCAGTCTTGTATGACTCTCATAAGATCTTTTTTTTTTTTTATTTTTTATTTATTTATTTTTTTATTTATACATACAAGCAGGGGTACAGGCCAGAGGTGTGGGGCGGCGAGAGGGTTCACCAGAGACGGAGCGGGGAGCAGAACAGGCAGATCAGAAATACACTGCTGAGGGGAGCAGCGGGCAAGACAGGAGAGGTCTGCAGTGCCATGTGGGATTCTCCCCGGCCGGGCGTCGAACTCGCATCGCCGCTGCCGACAGCTCCACAGCGCAGCGCTTAACCGCTGCGCCACCGGGGAGGCCCTCTCATAAGATCTTGAAGAGAGTAAGCAGAACACATGAGAGCTGATAATACATTCCTAGCTCTATACATGTCAAAACCAGACAAACTATACTACAGTGTTAAAGGTCAAGATGATGGTGATATCTGAGAGGAGACAGAGGGTAGTTACTGGAAGTTTAGGAAAGAAGAGCTCTTGGCATATAGAATCTTGTCTTTACTGGATGTAGCTCCCTGAGTGCTGTTTCTGATAATTACTGAATTGTTTATATTTCTTTTCAATGTGCTGTATATACCTTAAAAAGTGTGAAATGAAGGAATATGTTTGTTGAATTTAGACAGATAAGAGGCAGTTCTGAGATCAATTTCTCACTTTACAATTAACACATTTTCAAGTCCCATTTATCTTACAAATTTCAATTTTACTGTGACACCTTTATTCATTTCTTTCTGACCCTGCCTCTCGATCACTCTGTGGCTGTCAGAATGTCAGTGTATTTCATTTGGAGAGTAAAGTGTCAGTAGCTTTTCAAAATAGATAATACACAGTTTCCTTTGGGAGACATTGCAAAATATTTCAGAAGTGATCCGAATACTTAACGTGGTTTTTAGATATTTACTGAACGTTATCTAATTATTTCTGTTTCTCTAAAATACTTATAAAACTATAAGTGCTTTATCAAATTGTATGACTCACACAATACAGGTTTTTAGAAAAAGTGAATAAAATTTTTAGGAAATTTTAAAATAAATTAAAATAGGTTATATTAAATATTAATATATGACACATTTCTGCAAAAGTGAAATGGTCTTAATCATGATTAAAATATGTGAAGTCAGTGTCATATCATGTGATATGTCATTTAAATAAGTTTATTGGGTTCATGTTTAGGTGGGTCTGTTCATGCTTTAGGTGATTAGAGATAAAATTGGTATCATAATTCCAATACTGTGCTTCCATATAGAGTAAAATGTCAGTCTTACCCATTGTTTTATTCAACAGCTACTTAAACTTCTTATTTATGTTAAGTCATTTCTATCATTTGCTTAAAATGACGTAGCTTTTTCACATTTCAGAAATCTTAGAGGTCCATCTTAGTGGAACCATCTTAGAGGCCTGAACATAAAAATTAGTCCGGTCCTTTTAAGATAGAAAATCTGCTGTGGCTTCTGTCAACCCTGATTCTCAAGCTACAGGACAAGCCAGCGCTTTCCCACAAAGCTGCACTGGACTCAGATGTCAGCAAGTTCGAGCTCTAATTACTTAAAAAGGAAACGTTTGCTTAAAACATTTACGTCTTGCATTTTTCTAAGATGAGTGTGGTTGGTGGTGATGTATACTCCATAAATGAATGGGAAAAAAAAAGAAGAAAAGTGAAAGATGAGTCATGTGATTATGCTCTTCTAAGAGAAAATGATTTTAGAGCATGAATTTGATGGCTAATAGGATTGCATCCATTTACTTGATTCAAAATTAAGGTACCCAGAGTTGTAGAGACACAAGTAAACATTTGAACCTCTGTGTCTCTTGGCCACAGGGAGTAGGGTTCATTTGCATGTTTGAATCTGTTTCCAGCTGAGTTCTACAAACTCCTTAGCATTTTTCTTTCTTTCTTTTTATTTTTTAACTGGATCCTACACCCATAATCTGCTTGTGGGAGGGTGACTGTACTTCCTCCCATACTTTGTCAAGTGTCTAATAGTTCTATTACTTTTGTGATTTTTTTTTAGCTTAAACTATAATCTAACCTAGGCAATTTGATAACCTATGATATTTTTAGCTTAAACTATGATCTAACTTAGGCAATTTGCATAGATTTGCACTAAAGATAAAGTGCCAAGGTGTGAAATGTCAGACAAGAAAAGAAAGTGAACAGGTTCAAAATTCTCCACCCAGATTACCCCGTGGGCTCCAGAGAGGGGAATTTCCTTTGTTCATAGAGTTTCACACCTGTGTATATTTATATATGGTTGTGCATGCACACACACATACACACACACACACACATACACCATCTCTCTTTTATCATTGTAAGAAAAGTTGAAAGTTATAAAATTGAAGCCATTTTATTATATAAAACAACTGTATCTTAGGAAAATTAAAGTCTGTTCTGACAAAAGTGGAGCATCTTACATTTTAACAACTCAGGCTCATTCTCTAGAAGGCAGTAAAATATATCAAAGTGTATTTTAAGTCATTTTAATAAATATTATATAAGTAAAATTTAAACTATTTATGTTGTTGATTAAATTCACAAATCTCTGTTGGAAATACAAATATCAAGGTCAATTGCTTTTAAATGTCCTGATCTTAATGTATTTTGTTAAACTTAATTTGTTCCTCTATCTTTGAAATTATGAATTGCACAGTGATTACTTCCAGATTTTCCCATAAGAATTATTATTCATAGAAAAGAACACAAGGGACCATGGAGATGGATCACGGGTGAATTGGTGGTGGGCTACCCAAGGGGAATGCAAAATGTAAAAGACATAAATAACAATAAAAATATATATTATATATATAAAAAAAGAATTATTATTCATGCTATGGTCGCTTTAGTCCATTGTTTTTTTATGTTTTCTCTTGGGTGTTCTTGCTTATGTTTCCCAGAAAGGATTGTCTTTTTTTTTCCTGATCATTAGGAAACACTTTTTAAAAAATATCATGTGTTGTTTTTTACAACTCACTTTTATGATAATATTACACACGTGTCTTAATGAAGTCGAAATGATATTGCTTTGATCTTAGTTGTCTATTGCAAGCACCCATCATACAGTTGAGGCACATGATTTGATTTTACCCTTTTATCACACAATGTACATATGCAGAGTGAGGAAACAAGGCATTTATGTTGCATATTCATGGGTGACTTATCAAATTAAAATAATTTTCACTCTTGAACTAGATGAGAATTAGGAGAAACACATTTAAATTACATGATGATTGATACAGATTAGAAAATACAACCTTTTAAAACATTTGAAATCTGAAAGAAGAATGGTGTTTCTTGGAGACTGAATTTTTTTGCTTTATTTAAGGTCATTATTTTGCCAGAGCAAAAAGTGCATATGATTTCCATGTACAGAAGGGCTGTATTATGAATCAACAATTCTGTTTGTCCTCTCTACCAGTTCTGTCCCAAAGGTCGACTGATTCTCATTCTGGTTTTTGTGCTTGTATCAGTTTTCTCTGCAAAAGTTTAGAGAGGAGTTTTATTGCTTTTCCAACTCAGGATGAATTTTGGACTTATTTTATCTCAGCATTGCAAGGTTCAGAAATATTCTTTTCTACCTGATTATATTCTATTTATTAACTAAAAATTTAATATCATTATTATTTTTGTCTTCTGGATTACGAGGATTATTGAATTTAGGGCAAAAATGGGTATGTGATGGTGTGAAACAGAGTGGTTGCTCTTGCTTTCAAGGAAAATTAGCTCCAGATGATGAAGAGAAGAATAACTGGAACATTCTTTGGGCAGGGAGAGCTTGGCATTGCCCCCAGGGTGCAGAGGAGCTGCTGTGAGGTGTTTCTCAGCTCCTCAAGATCAGGAGCTGATGAGGGGGTGTGAGTGACAGGTGAGTGTCACTTAGGGGGCCCCTCTGCTCCTACTTGCTTCCTTCCTCTCAGCCGCACCCAGATCTGCCTCTCTGGCCTCTCTTTCTTATCTCCCACCTTTCACCATGAGCTTATTCTCCATTCTCTCATATCAGGGAATCTTGAAAATGGGGAACAGACTTTTCACACATTTTTTTTTTCTTTCACATATGCTTCCCCAAATACTCTGTCCCTATTAGAGAAGCAATAAGTTGAGACATTTATTTGTTGAGTTCTGAGGTTCATTGGCATGAAAATGCCAGCAAGGCTTTTAGCAGACCCAGTGTGAAGGCGGACCCCAGGTGCACAGGTGCAGACTTCTGCTTGGGGGCAGTAAATCTTCATAGAGGGGTGGGGCGATAACTGCTAGAGTGAAGGTGATTCACTAGGGGTGTCTGCTTATGCACATATAGTAGCATGCATATTTTTCTCTTTACCTTTGTGGGTAAAATGTACTCGTTCCTCAGCTAGATTACAGAAACGGTTGCATTATCAAATAGCCTGATCAGCATCATAAGAGATTTTACCTGTATCCAGTTTTACTAATAATTTTAATGTTATGATAATTATAAGACATAGGCAAATCTTGAGAATGCAGCTCTGTAAAAGCAGCCCCCTAGGTCCTTGCTATCCACCTCAGGACACACTATGATCCAGAGGCAATGATTGGGGTTGCTGGGTACCCTCCATAAGGCTGACATTTTAAAAATCAGTGAGATCAAAATAAATCTCTCATTTGGGGTTTCAAGAATGTATGCCATTGCTATGCTGTACCATTTTAGTTACACATTTTTAGACAGAGAAGACTTCACTGTATGTATCTTTGAGTAACTTCAATTTCTTTTCAACTGCTTTTTCTGGGTTTGAATGATCTTTGCTTACTGGAGTCATCACTTGCTTTGACCCAAGTCATCAGTCAGTAATGGGGGAGAAAAGGTGCTGGTTGCCCGAGAGATTTGCCAAGAGAGTAGCATCTTCTGGCCGGACAGCTAATATATATATATTTTTTAAAGATTTATTTATTTATACATACAAGCTGGGGTAGACCAGAGGTGTGGGGTGGCGAGAGGATTCACCAGAGACAGAGCGGGTAGCAGGACAGGCAGATTAGAAATACACTGCTGAAGGGAGCAGCGGGCAAGACAGGAGAGGTCTGCCGCGCCATGTGGGATTCTCCCGGCTGGGTATCGACCTTGCTGCCGACAGCTCCACAGCGCAGCGCTCAACCGCTGTGCCACCAGGGAGGCCCAGCTAATATTTTTTTTTAATAAACTTTTTTTTTTTAAATAAACAAACAATGAAACATTTCAGTGGCATTTTGGCTGGTTTCTCTCTGCTGCAGAGCCTGAGCACAGCCTTGTGGCAAAGTTTATTTGGATGTTTATGGAATAAAGGTTGGAAGGGAGTGTTTGTGCAGGAAAGCAAGAGCAGGACACAGTGTGATGTGTTCTCTTCATGCAGCTGGTAGAGGACAGGGGGCCTTAATCATGAGTCTGGACATGTGGCAAAGCACAGAGTTGAGAATTGCCTTACCAGTGTTAATGGTAAATTATGGACCAGTATTATGGTAAATTCTGGGCCAGTATTATCAGTATGGTAAATTATGGACCAATGTTAATGAACCACACTAAATCCTGAGATTCCTTGCAGTTACAGGAGAAAAAACTCTGCAGCTAGAACTTCGGTTGTCCTTGACCTTAGTTCACCAAATATCCTGAGGGGAGTGGGTGGGGCAAGGCTTCTGTTCCCAGTAGAGATAAGCGGTAGCCCTGGAAATCAGGATTGGCAGTTCTGAAACAATTAAGGAAAGATTTTAAACTTTACCTTCTATTTTACCTGAGACTTGAGCCTGGAATTCTTGCATTGAATACACCTTTGATGGATTTTTACTTCCCAGTCAGTACATTAAGATGAAAAAATAGAAGACAATGATCGACTTAAGTCTCACCTACCATGATAATGAAAACTTAGAATAACTTCCAAGTAAAGGCAATACTGTTAGTGTCAGAAGTGTAGTAATAATCCTTGTACTATATATTTTCATCAGTTTGTACCATCCCCAAACAAAAGGTAAAACCAAAATTCTAAACTCCTATTTAGTTAAAGCAGTTTTACAAGGGGCAAGAAATGAGCAACATTTGGCTGTTTTTGCCAGTTCAGCTTTGTTCAACATCAAAACTGAAGAACAGACTTCAAGTAGGCAAAAGATCATTTATAAATCATCCCTTTCAACTTGAATTTGCACAAAATCCATAAATTTTTTTTTCTTGTTTATATTCTTTGGTCAGAATTTTTATTTTTGAACAACTTTAGCAGTTCAGTAAAAGCAGTTTTAGAGATACAGTACAATTTAAAAAGAGAAAACTTTTGACTTTGGTGCTGGTGTGCGCTGTTAATTCAGCTCTTGAATCACCGCAGGTTCTTGTCCCACAAAGCCGTACACAGGAATTTACATTTTAGATAAGTAAGCAGGGAGAAACAAACTTTGTTTAAGAATGTAAAGAAAGGGGCCTCCCTGGTGGCGTAGCGGCTAAGCGCTGCTCTGTGGAGCTGTCAGCAGCAGCCATGCGAGTTCGACACCCGGCTGGGGAGAATCCCACATGGCGCGGCAGACCTTTCCTGCCTCGCCCGCTGCTCCCCTCAGCAGTGTGTTTCTGATCTGCCTGTTCTGCTCCCCGCTCTGTCTCTGGTGAACCCTCTCGCTGCCCCACGCCTCTGGCCTGTACCCCAGCTTGTATGTATAAATAAATAAATCTTTAAAAAAAAAAAAAAAGAATGTAAAGAAAAGTTTATTTAGAGCAACAAAGTGAGGACTCCCAGGTATGCTGTACTTTGGAGGGGCAAGAAAGCCGTGTGGGCCGTGTCTAGGAGTATTTAAACCTTTTCCCCTCTATTCTAAAAATCTCATCATCCTGCTTTGTGATTGGGTCTTTCTCCCCGTGGCCATACTCTTCTAGGCAGGTGCCCATTTTCTCAGCATTTTTTAGAGTTTCTCTTTTTTACCTTCTCTTTCCAAGTTCTGCTAAAATTTACTGTCCCAATTAGCCTCAAAGTTTAGACTTAAAATTCACTGCCTTGATTAGCCCTCCTAGATTTCTCACCTCACCTCTGGAGTATGTTTTGGTTAGCACCTAGAATTTACTGTCCTTATCTCTGGAGTATATGTTGGTTAGCACCTCTTTAAATCTCTAGGAGTCCCTGCCTGCTCTGTCCCTGAAGCTGCCTATTTAACCCTAACTTGCCCTGGGACTCAACTTCACGTAAACTGAGAAATCACATCCTTGTTTTTCTTCTTTGTGTGTAAAAATCTGCTTGATCAAGATTTTCATCTGTGACAATATTATAATACTCAAAAAGAAATTCTACAAACAAGCACCCAAACCATTTTGACTCAAAAGCTTATTCTGCCTACATGTCCTGCATTTGAAAAGTCCACTAGTAAAGTGGCTCTTCTGAGGGCAAAAATATGTAAATTATCAGTATATTATCTGAATAAGATAAAACAGTATACAACTATAATAATTAAAACGTCAGGAAAGGTAGGGATAAGAAAATGGCGTGGTCAAGTTCAAATCCATGAAGGGAACACTGCAGAGTCAGGTGATGGGGGAAGGTTTGAAGGTTAATGTGAGTGAGGCTCTGAGTGTGCTCAGGCCAGCTGAGGCAGTTGTGGAGCACAGGGGTGTGTGTGTGTGTGTGTGTGTGTGTGTGTGTGTGTG
>PVIJ01012813.1:0-47927 GCA_004024925.1 Scalopus aquaticus
GGATGTGGAGAAAAAGGAACTCTTCTACACTGCTGGTGGGAATGTGAACTGGTCCAACCACTATGGAAAGCTGTATGGTGATTCCTCAAATTGCTAAACATGGAGCTCCCATATGACCCAGCAATACCACTTTTGGGAATTTACCCAAAGGACACAAAAACACTAATCCGAAAGGATACATGCACCCGTATGTTCATTGCGGCACTATTCACAATAGCAAAGGCATGGAAACAACCCAGATGTCCAAAAATAGATGACTGGATCCAGAAGATGTGGTACATATACACAATGGAATACTATTCAGCATGGAAAGAAGATAAACACATGCAATTTGCAGCGACATGGATGGAATTAGAGGGAATCATACTCAGTGAAATAAGCCAGAAAGAAAAAGAAAAATATCGAATGGTTTCACTTATAACAGGACTATGGGGAGGCCGGGTGGGAGAGAGACACTCAGCGGTGGGGGTGGGGGTGGGGGGAGGGGAGGATAAGGGCACAAAATGGAAGAGAGGAGAATACAGGGGACCATGGAGATGGATCACGGGTGAATTGGTGGTGGGCTGCCCAAGCGGAATACAAAATGTAAAAGACATAAATAACAATTGAAAAAAAAGAAAAAAAAATTGTATAGATGATAAGAATGAAAAAATATTTCATACAATAAAATTATTTAGTCATATTGTGTATATGTAATTTGTGAACATCACTATTAGTAATTATTGAAAACATACACCATGCTCTGTACCAAGAAACTGACATAAATGTATCAGTTTCTTAAAGATTTAACTATCCAAGGTTGTTTTACATAATAGGCTAAGAAATAAAGTATCTGGGAAGAAAAAGGTAGGTATTTAGAATGGCAAAGAGAGTCTATTTTGACCTATACAAAGAACTCATCTATAGATTTTAGGTAAAAAATTCTAGAAAAATGGATGATATTTGCAAAGTTGTGTTTGAAATTAACCAATTGAGAAATGACCAGACAGCCCCAATTTTAGTTAAATTTCAATTTTGTCTTCAGGGTGCAATCCAAATATTTTCTACCACATTCCTTTTTTCAGTTCAGTTTTGGTTGGTGGTCCTTTGTTTACTGTTAGATAGCACTGATCAACAAATTTTTACAAAAGCCATATAACTGAAATAAAATTAGTTATTTCCTATCAATTTATATGTGCTCAACATGAATATGACAGTCAAATTCTAATTTCAGCTCTTGTTTTTTTGTTATCTGCAATAAATTGATGTTTATATCATGAAAGGCATGCCAATCACTGGTCAACAAATTTTTACAAAAATCATGTTACTGAAATGAAATTAGTCATTTCCTATTAATTTGTATGTGATCAACACAAATATCACAGTCAAATTCTAATTTTGGCTCTAGTTTTTTGGTAATCTGCAATAAATTGATGTTTACTTCACGAAATGCATGCCAATAGTAATAGGCCTATGGTTAATACCTGTGAAACATCAATTCATAGACTACTTCTTAGATTTCTTCACTTGTCTCTTGTACTGCTGTTCAGGAGCATCTCTGGGGAGTGTCCAGCAGTAGTCAATCGGCCTTGTAGTGGACCATTTTCCTTGGTATTTTTGTTCCATTGATGCGATATCTTGATGAAAACATTCGCCATGTTCATCACTAACCATACCACAGTTTTCAGGGAAGAAATCCAGATGGGAATGAAAGAAGTGGCCCTTTAGAGACATATTGCAGCCAAGTTTTTGATACTGCATCAGCATGTCTTCTATTAGCTCCTTGTAGTTTTCTGCCCTAACATTCCCAAGAAATTTGTAGACACTAGGTGAAAAGCATTCCATGCTTGTTTCGCATCACCCTGCAGCAAGTTGTTGAACTGGTCATCTTTGAAGAGCTCTCGAATCTGAGGACCCACAAAAACTCCCTCTTTAATCTTTTCTTCGCTGAGTCGAGGAGGAACCAAGCAGAAATAGCAGTCTTTTTTGTGGTTGCTTGGCTCTCTCCACACCATGGGGACTGCAAATGGCATTGATGGTCTTTTGTCATTGAACCACTGTGAAAGCTGTGTTGTACATGTAGCACAGCACATATGCGGGGCCCAAGGCTTGTCTTGGTCACCGACCTTGCATCTGAAGTCAAGATGATAAGCCTTCTTCACTTGAGAAGTGATACTTTTCTTCTGGGTGGCAAATGTCACTTCCCCACAAATAGAGCAGAAATTGTCCACACTATTAATGCACTTTGGAGGCATTACTGTTCTGTATTGTGCCTAAATGGATAAAATAATAACAGTTATAATAACAGTAGCTTAATAACAGTAGCTTAAACTGTCTTGCACAAAGTCTGAAATATTTTCAATGCGCAACTTTTCCAACTGGGCTTTCTCTAGTGCACTGCTGACGTAAGCTCACTTCAATAGCCACCTGGCAGTAGTATTGCATTGCATCAGAAAATGATGGAATCAACTCTGGATGATGTGTACATGATGGTATTATGCAATGCAATGCAATATTCCATTATTCTAGGCTGATTTAGGATGTTGTTGCAGTCCTATTGGATTAATTGACACGGTGGAATATATAAAATGAATTATATGACGTATCTTCAAAATGAGAGCTAATAAAAAATTTTCAGGGTTATATTCATGTTCAGCACACCAAGATACTACAGATTAGGGCCTTTTAAAGTCAGTAATGATCTCACTGTCAACCACTGTAGTTCATTCACACAATTATGTGGTCCTTTATCCTTGGCAGAGGTCACATCAGGCTCTCCATTTAGCATAGGTTTTGCCATCATCCAGTCAACTTGTGAATGCTTTTGCTGATCAGCTGCATATTCCCACTTTGCTGATTGAGCAGCACGGTTCTGGGCAGAGTAAAGGCTCCTCTCTTGTCAGTGAATGGCATGTCTTTGACAGAGCGGATATGAGCTGATCTGAGCTCCATTAGGTTAGAGACAGATCTTAATGAATAAAGCTTTCTCTGGTCCATTTAGAATCTTTAACTTGACTCTGAAGTGCAAATATTTCCTTACACATATACAAATTACCTTTTAAAACATAAAACTTAATATTTTCACCCATTACACTGGTTCCTAATAATTGTCATCTTGTCAGGAGTTCATCTAATTTTCATAGTGAAGGCATTCACAAAGACAGACTGCACAAGCAGTCTATATTTGACTGACTTGAAACCACTATCGGCAAGTTTTGATCAATTGTTGGGAAGTAATCCAATCACCGTTCATATGTACCACTTGGCATCCCATATGGGAGCATTGTTGAGTTGAATGTATCTCCTGAATAACAAGTTTTTCTAGTTATAAATGCTGTCTTTTCTAGTGTATCAATCAATATTAATTTTATACTTATCCTATAGGATTATTTTAATTTAAAATTCATTTTCACGTGGCTATTGGTATAATTTTAAATAAACAAACTCAGTTTTGTTTGACTCAAAATACAGTTTTTGTCTGTTTTAACATGAACTTATGCACAGGTTACTCGTTCAATTCTTACCTAGGTATTTCCTGATCAATCCTTTTATTATTTATCCTTATTCTTTCATAATGTTGATGTTAAATGCTTTTTTATTTCTTGAGTCTCTCTTTTGCATATCTTAAAGATTAGAATAATTATTATTCAATTATTTTCTTGAATATTTCTGCTATCCATCTATGCTATTCTATTCTATTCTCTGCATTTTTTACTACTTGAAGAGTCACAGAATGAAAAAATATTATTCACATAAAGTTGGTCTTATTGTAGGATAATATTGTCAAATAATTCTTAGCAAGGAGATCTACATTTCCCTAAAAATATTTTCAGTATACTGAAATTAGAAACAAAAGCAGAAGATAAAAAATAAGCATTAACAATTGAATATGTTTTTTGTTTTGCAAATCATTTGGCTTTCACTGAATGAAAACATTTAAAAGTCAAACTATTGAAATTAAATATTTTGAAATGTTAATCAAGAATTTTATGTATTGATCAGTGAAATAAGCCAGAAAGAAAGAGAAAAATATTGAATGATTTCACTTATAACAGGAATATAGGGGAGCCAAATAAGAATGCAACATTCAGCAGGGAAGGAGGGGAGGGGAAGGGCTCAAGAAGGGGGAAGAAGAGAGCATGGGGGACTATGGTGATGGCTCCACGGGTGAACAGGTGGTGGGTAACCTATGGGGAACACACAATAATGTAAAAGATATGAATAACAAAAATAAATAAAACATTTATAAAAAAAAGAATTTTATGTATATTATTTAGGCAAGAGCAGCACACACTATCATCTCTTGTTTTTGGAAGAAACATGGTTTACAACACTGTATATGGTTTAGAAGCATAAGATCACACCTTTTAGATGTATGTTACTATAATATACCCACCTCCAAGGCACCTGTGTCCTCCACTATATTCCATTGTGCCTGCATCCACTTGGCTCTCTCTCTTCTGCTCCTTTTCTGTTAGCCTCAACTCCAGAGTCATATTTCTAAGTTTTGTTATTCGTTTGGTTTTGTCTGACAATACTTTTGTTTATATTACACATATATGTGAAGCTGTCTGGTATCCCTCTTTCTACATCTGACTTAATTCACTTAGTATTATCCCCTCCAATTCCACCCATATTGTCACAAATGGCAAGAGTTCATCTCTTTCTATCAATGGATAGTATTCCGTTCCAATATATGGTATATGTACCACATATTCTTAATAGATTCATCTATCTCTGGGATGTAGGTGGTTTCCATAAATTGGTTATTTTAAGTAGTGCAGCAATGAACAAAGGAAATTTTTTATCCCTTTGAATTAGTGTTATTGCATACTTTGGATAGATGCCTAGGCTGGATCATTTGGTAGGTTTATTTTCAATATTTTGAGAAATAGTCATACTGTTTCTGTAATGGCTGGACCAAACCACATACCCACCCAGAGTGTACAAGAGCCATTTCTCTTTCCACATTCTTTGCCAACACACCTATATTTTCTGCTCTTTTTGATATGGGTCATTCTAAGAGCTGTGAGATGGTATCTCCCTTTAGTTTTGACATGCATGTACTTGATGATAAATGATGATGGGCATTTTTTTCATCTGACTGTTGGCCATCTGTATGTCTTCTTTGGAGAAGTGTCTCTATAGCTCTTTTGACCACTTTTTAAAATTGGGTTATTTATCTTCATTTTGTTGGATTATATGAGTTATTTGTAGTCTTGGATATAAGCCCCTTGTCAGGTGTATGGTATACAAATTTCTTCCATTCAGTGAAGAGTCTCTATTTTTTTTTTTACTGATAGTATTTCACTATGTAGATTTTTAGTTTGATGTATTCCCATTCGTTCATATTCTCTCTCTCTCTCTCTCTCTCTTTTACTATTAGAAACCAATCCACAAAGATACCAGTAGAGCTAATGTTTTGGAGTGTTTTGTTTGTTTGATGTATTTTATGTTTTCAAGCCTCCATCCAAGTCTTTAAATCTTTTTGAATTGATTTTCATTAATGTTGTATGACAGTTATCTAGTTTCATTTTTTCAGCTGGGGTTGTCCAGTTTGCCCAACACCATTTGTGGGAGAGACTTTCCTCTCCTTCAGGTATACTTTTGGACATTTTGTTGTACATTAAAGATACATATCAGTGTGGGCTTAATTCTGGGCTCTCAATTCTGTTCTACTGGTGTGTGTGTGTGTTTCTTCTAGTACCATATGATTCGGATTACAATAGTTTTATAAAGTCTGGGAGTGTGATACTTCCTTTTTTAAGGATTGCTTTGGTTATTCAGGGTGTTTTTTGTTTCCATAAAAATTTCAGTAGTGTTTGTTTTATTTCACTGAGGAATACCATTGAAACTGGTAGATATTACATTAAATTTTGTATATTGCTTTGGATAAAATGACTATTATAACAAAAGTAAATTTTGCAACCCATGAGCAGGGAAAACCTTTCTGTATCTTTATGTCTTTTTTAAAAAATTTCTGTTAACGTGTTATAGTTTTCATTGTAGAGATCCTCCTTCACTTCTTTGTTAAGTTTACACCTAGGAATTTAATTCTTTTGAAAACAATTGTAAATGGAATTATTTTCCCGATTTCTTCCTCTTCTAGCTCATTGTTTGCATATTGGGATACAACTTTTTTTTTATAAGTTCAATTTGTAACCTGCAATTTTACTGTACTGATTTATTGGGTCAATTAGTTTTTTTGTGTAGTCTTTAGTGTTTTCTATGTACATTATGTCATCTGCAAGTAATGATAGTTTTACTCCTTTCATAATTTGGTTTTCTTTTTTCTTTTTTAACAAGTTTTTTTTTTTTTTTTTAAGATTTATTTCTTTTTGCATACAGGCTGGAGTACAGGCCAGAGGCGTGGGGCGGCGAGAGGGTTCACCAGATACAGAGTGGGCAGCAGAACAGGCAGATGGATGGAAATACACTGCTGAGGGGAGCAGCAGGTGAGGCAGGAGAGTTCTGCCGCACCATGTGGGAATCTCCCCGGCCAGGTGTCAAACTCGCGTCACCGCTGCCGACAGTTCCACAGTGCAGCGCCCAACTGCTGCACCACTGGGGAGGCCCCTTCTTTTATATTTTTATTTGGCCTAATTGTTCTAGGTAGGACACTATGTTGAATAGTAGTGGTGAAAGTGGACACCCTTTTCTTGGTCCAGATCTTAGAATAAAAGTTTTTCATTTTCAAGGCATAGTTGATAGGAAGATGGTATCAGAGGAAGTTTCCTGATTTTCTTTTTGGAGAATATATTGGTGAATTCCACACAGGCACCAAACTCAGAAGATCCAGTCAGTTGTGGTGAAACCAAAGCTCCTCATGAGAGACCAGTGCTGGTCATGTGAAACAGAAGAAACACATAGGAAATTCAACTCTGGGTACAAAATGTGAGTGGGGAAAGGACTCCACTAGAGTGGGAAATGCAGTTTATACCTGTTCCAGGGAAGAAGAAATGATTGCTGTGGATCTACTCATGGGATACACAGGTGAGTATGTTGGTGAGAGTGCTGGAGTGAATTGGGCAGACAGGGTCCAAGTAAGAAAGACAAAGCTCAGACAGGTACAATTCCTACCACTCACTTCCTGTGGGGTTGAGTGGACCGGGGGATTGAGTGGATAAAAGGCAGTGATGTTAAAAAGTGCTGGAAGCTAGAGTAAACCCAACCTAAAGACTGTAGACCCATGGATCTGAAACTTAGAGAGTAGGACTATGAGTAGTGCCACAGGCAGGAGCCATTCCCATATACAACAATTTAACTAGTGACAGACACCTCCCAAACTCCCCCCCACCCAGAAAACCCAGGTACATATTATTTATTTATGAAATACAGTACCAACTACTAGAAAAGGGAAAACTCTGAATCTTTAATAGTTAGAGAGCAAATAGTGAAGACTGAAATATAAACCAAGTGGCAACTTGAGTCCTCAGGTGAATGCTGCACCATAGAAAGAACAAAACCCAACAATAAAGACATAGAAGATATTTCTTCCTATAAGATAGTGTTCAAAATTGCCAAGACAAAGAAATTCAAGAAATGGAAGAAAATACAGAAAAGATGATATAAAAGCAAGAAAACTCAGAAAACAAAAGTATGTCCTGAGAAATAAACACAAGATTGAAATTGAAGCTTGAAATATGAAAATAAGGGAAAGCTAGGATATTAAAAGATCAGTAGAGGAGATTAAAAATTTCCAGAGAAAGTTGTGGAAGTAGGATAGGCCAAAAGAAAGAATGAAACAGTGATCTTGAAGAGGACAATGCACAGTGAATCCACATGGAGGAAGAAAGAGTTACGTGAAGAAAAAAACCCCACAACACTTTGAGAATTATTTCACTCCATGAGGAAAGTCAATATAAGAAAAATGAGTGTCCCAGAAGAGAAAGAGAGAGAGAAAAGAGAACAAAAACTTATTTAAAGAAAAATAGGAGAAAACACAAATATTGATAAATAAGAACAAAAATGAAAAAAGAAGACATTACCACAGAAACTTCAGCATTTCAGAGAATAATAAGTCACCACTATGAATATTTATATGCAATAAGTTAAATAACTCAGATGAGATGGACAAAATCTTACAGCTATACAACCATCTGATACCAAATAGAAAAGAAATAGAAAATCTGCATAGATGAATTACAAGTAAAAAATTAAAACAGTAGTCAAAACTCTGCTAAAACACAAGTCTGGGACTAAATGATTTCACTAGTGAGTTCTTCCAAATTTTCAAAGAGGAACTAATACCTAGTCTCAAATTTTTCCAAAAAATTGAGGAACATGGAATGCTCCAGAACATATTCTATGATGCCAACATTTCCTTGTTACCAAAAATAGACATGGACATCACAAAGAAAGAAAACTATAGACCAATATCCCTGATGAACAAAGATGTAAAAATCCACAACAAATTTTAGCATACTGAATTCAACAATATATGAAAATGCCCTTACATCATGACCAACTGGAACTTATTCCTGGGATGCAAGGGTGGGCCAACATACACATAATAATTAATATAATTCACAATATCAACAAAAGGAAAGAAAAAAATCATATGGTCTTATCAATAGATGTAGAGGAAGCTTTTGAGAAGACTCAAAATCCACTTATGATCTAATGATCAAAAATATGAGTGAAATGGACATAGAAGGACCAAGCCTCAACATAATAAAAGACGTCTATGATAACCCTACAGCTAGCATTACACACAATGGTGAGGATCTGAAAACTGTTCTCTAAGATCAGCTATATGACAAGGATGTTCACTCTCACTGCTACTGTTTAATGTATAATTGGAAGTCCAATCTGAGCAATTAGATTAAAGAAAGATATAAAAGGAACCTAAATTGGAAAGTTGCAAATGACATGATTACATTTCTAGAGAACCTTAAAGACTCTTCCAAAATAACTATTAAAAGCAATAAGTCAACATAGTAAATTTACAGACTACAAAATCAATATACAATCATCTGTTGTATTCCTATATGTAAATAATGAACAAGAGGAGAAATAAATTGAGAAAACAGACACATTTACATTAGCATTAAAATATTAAATACCTAGGAATACACCTAACAAAGGTGAAAGATTTATTCAACAAAACTACAAACCATTGCTAAAAGAAATAGAATGCACAAGGAAATGGGACGATATTTTATACTCCTATGCTCATGGTTTGGAAGAAATAACATAATTAAAATGTCCATCTTACCTAAAGCAAATTGCAGGTTCAATGCGAACTTGATCATAATTCCAATGGACTGCTTCAAAGAAATAGAGCAAACATTATTGAAACTTATATGGAACCACAAAAGACCCTGAAAAGTCAAAGAAATTTTGACAAAAAGGAAGGGGAATGGAGGTATCACACTTCTATACTTCAAGCTGTATTACAAGCCCATAGTAATGAAAACAGTATGGCATTAGAATAAAAACTGACATACAAACCAATGAAATAGAATTGAGAGCACAGAAAGAAACTCACATTGAAATGGATAGTTAATACTTGCCAAAGTCACCAAGCATACACAATGGAGAAAGGAAAGTCTTTGACAAATGATATCAGGAAAACTGTAGTAACATCAGACAAATGAAACTAGTTCACTATTTCATGCCACACACAAAAATCAACTCAAAATGCATTAAAGATTTGGATGTAAAGCATGAAACCATAAAATATATAAAAGAAAGCATTGGAAAAAGAGCCCACAACATTGGCTTCTTCTGTGATGTCTTTCGGGACTTAACTCCAATGGTAAGGAATATAAAAGCAAAAATAAATGAATGAAATACCACCTCACTCTGGTGATAATGATCTATATTAAAAACAAAACCCAAATATTTGTGAGGGTGTGTTACACTGCTAGTGGGAATGCAGACTGGTACAGCCTTTATGAAAAACAGCATTAGGTTTTTCAACATATTTAGAGTAGATATGTCATATGACCCACTAATTTCACAACTTGGCATTTTTTCAAAGAAAGCAAAATCTCTAATCTGAAGGGATATATGAACTCTTTCATTGCAGCACTATTTACAATAGTCAAGTTAAGTGAAAAAACAACATGCTCAACAACAAATGCCTGGATTAAGAAGATGTGGTACATATATATCATGGAATATTATTCAGCATAAAAAATGATGAAGTCATTCTATTTACAATAACATGAACAGAATTTTAAGGGTTATGTTAAGTGAAAAATGCCAGAAAGAGAAAAAAAAATAGCATATGATTTTACTCGGTGTAGAATATGGATAAACAAAACAAAGGAACTGACCAAACTAAACCAAAACAATATCCAGAAATGACTACACAATTGAGACCAATAGTGGGAGGGTGGCGGAGGAAGTGGGAGCAAAGTGGGGAGGGTTTCTTATGGTATATGATAAATGGATTTGGGTGACCTGGTGCAGACAGGGTGTGGTAATACACATCTGAGAATTATGAACCTCTTCTTCTGAATCATATACAATGATGTAAATTAATTTTACCTCAAGTAAATAAAAATATAAAAATAAAATAAAATTCCCTTTGTAATAGGTTGGGGAGTATTTAGAAGTTGAGATAAGTGTTAAGAGTTTCCTTACCAGTTTAGATGATCACTGGTATGTGGAATATAAAGTAACTCAATTAATAGTTGATAAAGACAAATTGAAAACTAACTCTTGATAGCTGACTACAGAACTGAAAAATCAAGGAAGAGGGCGTGGAAAAGAACAAAAAGGGAAGGGCACAATGGTCTATAGTGGTGGAATATGGGTAAGTTGGTGGTAGGTATTTCCTCAGTTAGAAATAAATTAATAAAAAATAATAAAGTTTACATGGGATCAAAAGACTGAATTATGGTGATCCCTTAAGGGAAAGTTAACATTTAGAGAGTGTTTTTTTGTTGTTTGTTTTATGAGTTAGATAATTTGGCTATTTTTTTGAGGTAAAGGATGCAGTGAGTTGGTGGATTTAGGAGAGGAGAGTTCATTGGCACAACAAGATCCTGTGGAAGGTATGAAGGCATGGGGTGTGGTGCCCAGGGGTTGGGCAGAATGCTTTTGATTCTCTTTGCCCTTCAGTTGAAGTTTGGATTAAGCCATCCTTTCAAAATGGTCCCTATTTTGAAAGCTGTGTCTAAAATGGCTTATTATGTATCTAAGGCGAATTTTATTTGATCCTTAAAATAATCCTAGCAGTTGCGTCTGGTAAGACTAGCCACATTTTACAGATAAAGAATCTGAGGATCAAGAGTTAAATATATTCAAAGACATGAAGCTAAGAGACGGCAGATTAGAACAGAGATATTAATCCTTACTCCAATTCCCTTTTCACTGTATTCTGTTCCTTTCCTACTTCTTCATAAGTTTGCAACAGGCAAGAAAGTTTTGTGGTGATATTTTAAAAAGATTTGAAGAGAGTTTTAGTCTATTGACTTGTATTTAGAGGTCTTTTGATTTAAGGACTTATGTAAAAATGGGGTCCTATCCTTGTGGATTTCTATTCTGTAAATCTGAAGTAAATATTTATTGATTTATTTTATAATTAAATTTTATTTTTGGCTTCTTGTTGTTAAGGTCTTTTAGAAAACTTAAATTATGGCCCTTAGCTACACAACTTTATTTGAGTTATTCCTATATATATCCATAGGTACCTTCTCTAATGATGACATTTGAAAGAGTATTGATTTGGCATGGTTATCCTTCAGTTTGTCTTGACACTATACATCAGTCAGCAGGCAAATGCATTATTTCTGAGGGTGAAAAAAACTTGCCCTTAACTTAGGTGTGTCTGTAAGTAGGAGAAAAAGAATTGTGATAGTTTATTTAATTTGTGCAGAAAAATTTTAATACTCACATCAAAAGTTCCATATTTTCTGTTTTCAAAATTATTAAAGAATATTGTATAGCTATAACCTAAAAATAGTGGAAGATCATAGACCGTGCTACTTAAAAACGGAACTGTATACAGAGTTTGATTTTGACCAGGGCCTGCATCTTTTCAGAAATGTTTGGAGGCAATGCTACCTAACCTAACAAAGAAGAGTTTCCTTTGGGCACTTTATTCCCTTCCAGCGCAACAATTCCTAACCCCTTTGAGTCTGAGACCTTAGTAATAATGAGGATCCAGTGAATGACATTTGACAGGAAGAAGGATCAAGAATAAAAACAAAGTTGGAGCATATGTAAACATTTTACATCATGAGGAAAATATGTTGGGAAAAGGAAATGGACAGAGGAAGAAAGTGTTAGTACCATTTCAGAACTTTTTCATTTAAAAATAGAAGAGATGGTAAAGAAAACTGGTGAAAAGGTTAATACTCAATACCCCTAAATTATTATTTAAATATTTCTTATTGTATATGATAATGACATCTCCAACATGACTCTATGTGAAAGAAAAACAGTGCCAAGGTGTAATAGAACTTTACTAAATTTCGAGGAATCAATAATAAATTTTATATCAACTAGATTTCTCTTTGAATAAATCATTTCACAGCTCTAATTAGGACTCTATTTTAAATCACATTTAATTCTAGTAGGTCTTTCCTCTGTTTCCCTAAATTTGCTTTCACTTTACTTCTCTGTCCTATTTCTGAGGACAGCCCTCTCATCATTAACCTTGACCTTTACCCTGAAAAATTCCTGCATCCAAAGTCACCAAGAATCCAATTTTATGTATTTTTTGACACATGATATCATTTTAATTATTATTTAATAGTGTTTCCATACTGTAATTCCATACTGTAATTCTTCTCTTCTGAGATCAGACTTTGTGGTTATATTTCTATGCTGTATTTCCTTCCAAAAACAGATGTTTGTACATGTGTTCTGGGACAAAGTGTCCTCACCCACAGAGCTCTACCTAAGATGTCTTTTCTAAAGGAGTTGCAGAAACATAATGTTTTGAATTTGTCCTTCCAATTTATTATATCCGGTAAGTGCTATAATTAAAGATTAGAAATCAAAGGAAATTGTTCCAAAGCACAAATTCCTGGAAATGAATTACTTGTCTAATTATCAAGAAGATGCCTCTTTGTAAAACTCAAAAACGTCAAGTACAAGAAACTCAGGTCATAGTTAAAAAATTTCATTGTGAAACGTTGCAGACATATAGAAAAATATAAAATGTACTATAGTTAATAATTATAAAGCAAATATCCATGTAAACACCACCTCCAAAAATTCTTATGTTGAGGGCCTACGCCCAGAATGACTGTATTTGTAGACAGGGTCTGCAAGTATATAGAAGAAGGTTAAGTCAGGTCTTCACCCTATAGAACTGGTGTCCTTTTAAGAGGAGAGGACATGAGCTCTCTCCCAACCCACAAACACACAAGGGGAAGACCATGTGGGCACACAATGAGATAGAAGACCTCCAAATGACAGGAAGACAATCAATCCTGATGACATCTTGATCTTTCAGAACTGTCAGAAAACAAATGTCTACAATAAAAGTATGTGGTATGGTGTATGGCAGCCCTACATGACAAATATACCATCCGAGTCAAACAACTGAACATCACAATGTCGAAATCTGTGACTCTATCAACTAAAAAATCAGTCTGAATTTTTTATATTTTCCATCTGCAAATTGAATTTTTTTTCTGCCTATTTATTTCTCAAGGGTATAGATCAGATTTTATTAGCTTGACCACAGGGCCTATTATAATAATAAATTTCAAGTGTACGTTATTTTAGAGATGTAACTTGATACTTCCGTTGTTCACTGCAAAAGACATGATCATATCATCTTGCAGAGAAAAAGCTTAGGGTAGGAACATAGGTTTTAAGTTGACCATCTTGTATAGCTTCACAACAACCACTATCTTAGTACATTTAAATGCTTTTTCTTTTCATTTTTGTGTCCTTGGTGAACTCCATAAAGCATACTGCTTACTTTCCCAATTTCTGTCTTAAATGTAAAGAGCACTTAGATATATTGTTATGCTAAATAATATCTATTACAACTCTATAACTCCCAAATTCATTCTCTATCTTCCTGTATCTTGCTCTATTCTTTGGGAGATTGACTACCATTGAGAGCATCACATGATTTCTGGTTGGGTTTAGCCAACGGAAGATTGGCTGGGTTTCTGGTTCTGGAATCTTGTTGGTTTGGCTAATAGGTGGTAAAGGTAAGAGATCCGAGGGGCTATAGGATGGGGTACTCTTCCTGGCTTCCTCCCTGATTTGGCATTGAGTTTCTGGTAGTGGTAACCATCCTCTACTGCTTGTAGCACTTTACCTAGTATCTTACTTGATTTCTTTTAAGTTTTGTGAACATCTTCATTGGTTTTTGGGGTAGATTCTTTCTGGAACCTGACTGATAGCTAGATTTTGAATTTCAATGAAATAGAAATTACAAGTGTTTCTTTGAATGTATGACTACTCAGATTTTCTCTATAGTTATAATATTTTATTTTAGGTTTAAGTATGGAAAAGTGCTGTTAAAAATGAAAACACCGATCCAAGTATGAAAAAGAGATATTCAATACTGACTAATTGAATATTAGATGATATACATGAAAGTTAATTGAAATATGTATCATATTAATTAATCTAGGATCATAAATTAGAGCCCAGATGCCTTTTCTATAAGATGGTGACTAGTTAAACTTATGGTTTTCTAAATCTAGAATACTCAAGAGTTTCTTGCTTACCCCACTTTTATAAGTCTGTTCAACACATTCTTCTTTAAAACCAATCAAACCATTTTTCTTCATTTTACATATTTCGTTGTGGTCTCTCCAGAGAGTAGACTGTATTTTTAATTGAGGTAACAAGGCTGAGTTCCTGAAAGAACAAGGAATTCCAACATTCCAACTATCTATAAGTTCTACTTCTATTTCTCCAATGTTGAAGTTTGGAAGAAGAAAATGTGCATAACCTTTTCAGAATTCTGACTCTATTGAGCTCAGAACTGCATATGGTCCTAACTTAGCTTTTATAGGCATTGTGCCTTTTGCTAACTCTAAGCTTGGTGTGAAATACTAAATCCACATTGAGGAAACACCTATATTTGCTAATCTATTTTGGTCTTGGGTATTTTGATTTAGTCATTTCGGACCAAATGACTAAGGAACTATATTTTAAAAAGTCAATTGTGGTTTAATTTGAACACAATGCAGTAACTATCTCCTTAGCACCTATTATGTTGTTTCTCAGTGTACAAACATGAAATAATTAAGCAGTGACACCCAAAGACTCACACCTACACAGTAACAGAAAAGCAAAAAGAAGGGTCAGCACATTCAATTGACCCCAGTACTGTACATATAAGTGGTAAAGATTTTACTTACTGAAATATTTTAGTTAGCTTCTTTGAATACATAAACCTGAGTATGTATCTCAAGTAATATAAGAAATTTTGGTCTTGGTATGTTATTTTCAAGAAAAGGTATAGTATAATATTACAGTATTCCCATTGTTCAGAACAATGTCTGGTACTGAGTAGATGCTCAATAAAGATCATATATTGCTGTGGAGAAAGTCAAGTGGCATCCAGTCATTAGAGAGATTGCTTTTGATTCTTCACACCTGCCAAGTATTCATTAGGATATTATCCTCATTTGATTTTCTAATAATCCTGTTGCTTATGACTTTAGTGTTTTACATGCAGTATGAAACAGATTGCAAAGATGAACTCCCATGGAATATGTTGTGTTTTAGTCTAATTCCAAACCACCAAGATGCTGTTTGTATTGCTTAATAGCCTTTGAAATCAGTATGAGACTAATGTACAGTTAATTTTACAACTGTCCTGTCTTAACATGAAAAAGAAGGCTTTTAAATAAAAGAACAAGTTTAAATGTAATTTGCATCAACACATTACTGTAACATTTATACCTAGGGAAAAGAAAAAAATGTAATGGGCTTTAATGCATAGTGCAGTACAAGTGGTGCTCATCATCATTCGACATTGCAGTGTTTTTGCAGTCCTAAAAATTATTTTTCCTTTTTTATTACCTTAACTTTTAAGTGCCTAAATTTTGTAAATAAGTGAAGTTTCCGAGAGTTTGGAATGAATTTACTATGTTATGTATAGATATATGTGTACATTGTAAATATAATAAAAATAATATAGGTATGGACTCTTATGACTCTTAGCTATAATTTAAGTGAATGTGCTCAATACTTTAAAAAGTACAAGATGAAAACAGCATCATGGAAAAACAAAATAGTCCTATGAAAGGACGCCAAAGCAAAAATGGAGTACAAGCAACACTGGCAGAACCCAAAGAAGGGACAGGTTTAGCTTTACCCAATCAACATTTTTGGGTGACTTGATTAAAGTTCTTGGGATGCTTTTGAACTACTTAACAAGAGATTATGCATATGAAACATTTAGCTTGGTGTCTGGAACATAGAAAGAGCTCAATCCTTTGTTAGCAACATTCATTTCCCCTCTCCTAGGGAGACAATACAATATCTATGTTACATTGTCATTCACCCACGCATTCTTTAAAGCCTCCCTGTTGAATGAAATTTGTATAGCTTTCTCTCTTGCCATAGACACAGTAAAGTACATGGACAGTATCTTATAAAGAAATATTGATTTATCATAATTTCTAGACTTGTAGAGCACTGTCAAGAATTTGAAGGAGCCTCTATTTGTGTAGACAATGAAATTGAAGCCTTGAACCATATAATAATTTATCCAGATTCACTTGTTATGATGAAATCCAAACCAAAAGTCAAATCTTCTAACTCCCTAACTAATGTTCTATTATTTAGTATATCAGATAATGAAATAAATTGATCAACTTAGGTCAGAAAAAGAACTATTTTTATAATATAGGTTTTATTTATTGAACTGATATTCATGTGAATTAGGAGAACAACTGTCTTTCACATTTGCAAAAACTGTGTATTAAGTTTAACAAATAAATTATGAATATTTTAATGGATGTTGTGATTTGACAAAAGAGCAAAAATTTTACTTTTGTTATGCATTTCACAGGCTGATCATTATAATCTATAGGAAACAGAGTATAGAAGGAATACAAATTGAGAGAAAGTGAGAGTCTTGTCCTGGATTTATCATGTCATTGGAAAAATTATGTAACTTCTCTGAGGCATAGAAACTTGGGTTTGGTGAGAAAATCATGTGATAGATTTTTGTAATTTGCAAAGCATTACATAATACAAAGTAGTATCATTACATGGTAGAATATAGTAGCTAAGAATGACGATCCACACCTTCTCACAGTGTTTTGGCCACTTATTGGCAAGTTACCTCTCTAAGGCCTAATTTCCTCTTTATAAAATGAATATAGTAATAGCACTACTTCAGAAATTTTGTGAATATTAACTCGGTTAATTTCCATGAAAGTCACATAATATTGCTATTTTTTTAACTATTGATAACAACATTAAAATGCTTTCATATTATGAGATTAGTATTTTTATATTGTATAATTAACAATATGATATAATAAGAGTAATTATCAAGAAATGAATATATTAAATTATTAAAAAATGACCCATTCATTAAAATGTATAAAATACTGATAAAATTAAACTAAGAGGAAGTCCTTGGAGTCACTTAAGGGTGAATATGGCTATTTAAAAATCAGGTAATAATTATCCTCGGAATTCTTCTCATTTCTTGGCTTAAATGGCCATTATAATTTTATTTGTCTTAATGATAATTTCTTATATTATTCTCAGCTGTACACCATGTCCCAGCATCATAGGAGGAAAAATTGATGGATTTTGGCCTCAGTCCAGGATTCAGAGAGAACAATTAAATATGTGAAGATTAGTAAAGCAGTTTGTACTTTGCATGTGAAAAAGAAGGAAATTCAAATCAATAAGCAACAGGTAGACAGGATTTTAAATAGATCTGTAAGATTTGTAATCATTGGCTAAATCCCCTTGCAAAGTTTAATATGTTTATTTGACTTTTTGCATACAAAACATAATTTGAATAGGCAAAAAGAAATTCCATTTGCAAATGGAAAAATATAAAAAATTCAGATAGATTTTTCAGTTAAGAGAGGTAAAGATTCTTTCATTTGGGAGAAATTAAATAATTGTTTGAGATATTTTCAGTAAACAATCATAATATTTTTATTTTTAATTGCCTCGTATCATTCACTAATTTTGAAATAACACAGGATTGGGCAAACAAGGGAAAGGGACATTCTGAGCACTCACAAGGCTTTATAGAATAATATTTATTTCAGGAAACTAATAGCAACTGAACCCTTACAGGTTGTTTACCCACCACTCTGGGGAAGCACAGATATCTATCAGTATCTTCTGCCAGTGCCAGCCTCTGAGAGAGAACCCTTGGACTGGGTGGGACCTTTAAGCATGGTTTAAAGGCATATATAGGTGCCCCTTTGGGACAATGTGTGGCTTTGTGATATACCAATTTGGTGAAGTTCAACTTCATTTTTCAGGTTCCCTTTACTATGTGTTTCCTACCGGCTGGGCCACAAGAGATTTTGTGTGTGTGTGTGTGTGTGTGTGTGTGTGTGTGTGTGTGTGTGTGTATGCAAGACTTGGAGGATGAAAAAGCAGCAGCATCCATAATATTTTTACACCCAGAAAGTCAATGAAGGTACCACTGCAGCTCACTCAAGTCCTCCGTGTCTGGGAGAGGAGTAGGGTGGAGACAACTGGACCTGTAGTTGCTTCCTTTTCTTCTGAATCCTCTTTTAGTTTTCTTATTCCTGGACCAGGTATGTGCTTACTTCCATGATGAAGAGTACCAGCTTTCTTTTGCAAGACATGCATGTCATCAAAGTCAGAGGTAGTGAGAGCCTGATTAGTTTGCAGTATGTCCTTGTGGATTCTAGATTCAGCCTGGGATTACAATTTATCCTCTCCCTCTTCCAGTTTGCATCAGTCTTCTTAATTGCTTGCCTCAATATCAGATGTGATGAAACTTTCAGAAGTGCTTACACCAGATTCTGCAATTCTATATATAATAATTAATTCATATATTAAAGATTCTATCTATCTATCTATCTATCTATCTATCTATCTATCTATCTATCTATTTTAAGTGGCTTCTATTTCTCTTATTGAATTCTGTTTAATTCATAACTTGGGGAAAAGACTGAGATATACTTTGGAAGAATTTTGCCCCATGTAAGACACAGAAAAATGGTTTGGTGGGAGAGAAAGTGAGATGTGATACAAATAATTAATCAAAAATGTTCAGAAGAGTGAATCACTAGTTTGGGTGGAGACAAGACAATACTTTTTGGAAAGGGCCATCAATATAGACGCTATCCCTGACATATCTATACTTAGACATGTGAAATCAGTGGAGTATTGCATTCCTACAGAGAGACTAGCATTTGTAAAGGCACAGAATATTTCCTACTTTTCCTTTTATATTTCCACTATATATCTAGTCACACAAACTATTGGGAGTTATCTTTAATATCTTCTTTTCCATCAAAAGAAATAAAATGGCCATGCTCAGAGGGGGAGGGGACAGCAAACATTTCAGATCAAAGGGAATGAGTACAAGGTCAATAATTGCAACCATCAATGCACTCAGTCTACCACTCCTCTTATCTAATGTCATTAAACCAGATTTTGATTATGCCATCTCAAACTCTCTTAAACTTACTTCCTCCTTTTTGGTTCCCTATAAACTACTTTTGGTTTAACCTACTCTTATCTTTTGACTGGGATATTGTAATAACTTCTACTGGAATAATGAATAATGAATAATGTGCCCCCAAATCAATGCTTAATCAAAACCTCAGAATGTAATCTTATTTAGAAATAAGGTCTTTTATGGATATAATCAGGTTAATCAAGTTAATTCTTATAACACTAGGATAGACCATAATCCAGTGATCGATGTCTTTAGAAGAGGGAAATTGACACAAACACAGACACAGACAAGAGAATGTCAAGTGAAGACAGACACAATGGGGAGGAATACTACGTAAAGATAAGGCAGAAGTTGAAATTACGCTTTTATAATTGATTTATAATATCAAGTGTCGCTGAAAACCATCAGAAGCTAGGGAAAGACAAGGAGGATTCCTCTCCTAGAATCTTCAGAAAAAGTGCATTTATGATATCTTGAGTTTGAACTGTTAGTCTTAAGAAAGATGAAAGAATACATTTCTGTTCTTTAAAGATGGCTATTATGTGGTAATTTGTCATGGCAACCCTAGGAAACAAACATAGCTCCCAAACTACTGTACTTCCCTCTAATTTTACCCCTACAGTCAATGCTAATCCATATATTGGTTTACCTAAAATGGAACTTGAAAAGATACAAATCTTTTCAAAGGACCACCTCTACTTCAATATTTCTTTGGAGACTTCAGGGTAAACTATAATATCCTTAGTATTACATGGAAAGACCTTCATAATTAGTCTTCTGCAAACCTCTTCACTTACAACCATGTCCACACTTCTACCAAACATTCTAAGGCCAGTCATTCCTCAAGTTATTATCAGATTATAAATGATAATATACTCTCAACTCCTAATCAATTTTAAAGACTCAGCTCAGGAAGCCCTTTTTGATTTTCCTTTATTGCTTAAGATTCACCAGGATTTTTATACCTTTTAAATGGAACATTTAATCATACTTTAACTGCCCATTTACTTCTCTTTCTCCTAAACCAAATATTAGGCATTTTGGCAATTGTTGTTCTTTGAATACAGTACTAGTTCAATAAGCAATTTTGTTTGAAGATACATAAATAGATGGATGGTATTAAATGGGAAATGGAACATAATTTGGTTTGACTGAGGAATCAGAAAGTTTCCTTGGGACCTGTCTATCCATATTGTCTCCTTTTTTCTCTTGCATGAGATAAAATTAGCACAACAATCTTTCAAAATTTATGTCTCCAAGGGACATCAAACTTATTCCTGTGTCTAAAGAAATTATCTTCCCTCTTTTAAGACTTAAACATTAAAAGGCAAAAATACTAAGAATTATGTAGTGGCTTTTTAAATAATGCTTAGGCATTAACCAAGTAAAGAGTGACCATTTATTTTCACTAAATATAAGTACCATGGGAGAGGGACTTTATTTGTTCACTGATGTATGCCCAGCAGAAATTTATCTGCTACACAATGTGTGCTCAGGTGTATTTCTGAATCATAACTTTGTTCAAGTGATTGTTTTGACTGTCAATGATATTAATGTCAATTTTTAAAAGAGAAATTCAATACTTTTGTAATATTTTAGGGTTCTTGAAGACTACTCAGTCTACTTTTTCACACTTAATAACTTTTTTTAAAGATATTACCTTGTTTTTAACTGTTTTTATTAAATGGCGATATATATGTAATTTTGTAGCTTGTTGATTGAAGTGGATTTGCATTTATTTCAATGATAGGGTATTTTAAATAATAACAACAGTTGCATTATGTTACTTTAGGAAGGGGACTCTGTTTTTCAAACATTTTTCATTCATCATATATGGGTATATGTATAAATTTATATATTCGTGTGTGTTGTGTGTAAGGGAGAGACAGTGAGAGCAGAACAACTAAATGTGACAATAATGCCTTGCTGGTTCTATATTTAAATTGTTGTAAATTAATATATGCGCTGGTCAGCACTTAAAATTCAAAGAATAAGAAATTATTTTTTTCTTTTGTTATGATTACTTATTTTGTTCATTTTTTTGATATGTTCTGTTTGAAACTAATTCATATCATTTCACTCTCCTCATGTCTTTCGAAATTGGACCAGTGGTTTTTGCTGAGAACTAGAATGTCACTGTAAAGTTATCAGTAAAATTTAGCCACCTACAATGCTAGTAATTCGTATAATTTATTCAGAAAACCATAAGGTATTTGAGTTTATGTGTAAGCCTTCAGAGATTTGAATGATGAACAATTCTTTAGAATACAGATTATTACTTGTAAACCAGCAGAAAACCCTGGCTTTAATAAATGAGGGAAAATCAAGTAATAAATGCCATTATCAAAACTTTCTCCCTTGTTTGTTTTTTAGGATTCTCTCTTGTGATGTCATAACTCATCATATAGATCAAATGTTATTTCATAAATTAAAGTAAATGGAGATATCCAAAGACTATGTTTTACTTTATCTATTCATCCTTCCATCCTTCCCTCCATCCGTCTATCCATTCATTTGCTTTCTTGTTAACTGCGAGGATTTGTTTAATACCTGCTATATGACAGGCTTTACATGAGGAGTTTTATTGACTTTATCTTATTTAATATTTATAAAAGTGTTATTACCTATTCACTTTACAGATTAGGAAAGCGAGGCTCAAAGTGTTCAAATAATTTGTCTAAGTTCCTACTTTTTAAGCACTTGAGCTAGGATCAAATTCTGGTATACCTGATTCCAGACATTGCACATAAATAGTTACCTCTTTTGATATGTATTTTTTTTTCTGGAATGGAAGGAGTGGCACAAAGAGTGTAAGAGGAAGATCAGCTATTGTTTCAATGGAATGACTTGTTAATAAATTTTGGAGTTGGAGATTCAACATTGGAGGGGATAGACAAAGGGTAGTTTGCCTTATTTATGCCTTTGTATTAATACAAAAAGATACTTCTTTCAAGCTAGAGCACAAAGATCAGAGATCAAAGCATACACACTCCATTTTAGCCTCCATTCACCTCCTTACCAGTTGTCCTTTTTCAGGTTATAATCAGCACAACCATTTGTGGTGGCCCTGAATGGAAAAATGGAGGTCTTCTAGGGTTGCATGTAGGGACACAGGCAGAAGATTTTCCTTGCTGCTATCTACCACCCAAAATTGGCACTCTCACCTCCAACTTTTCTGCATTATGTATACAAGGTGAGAAAAGTATATTATACATTTATAGCTAACGATTAGCTAATTTTCCCCCAACTGCAAAGAAAATAAGTACAAAGTTCAAAGCATTTGACTAGACTTGCATCTGGCTGAAAACCATCTTACTTATTGTGTATTCCCAGCATAAATACTGCTCTACATGGCATTTTTCAGGTACATGGTATTTTATACTAAAGAGGATTAAGAAAATACTAATAAGTTATAAATGGAGAAACAAAAAAGAATTTAAAAAAATAATAAAACCTAACAGAACAAAAAAAAATGACATGTAAGAAATACACTATGTTGTGTACCAACTTAAATATTGAAAAAAAAAACCAGTAAAAATAAAGTGGGTGCTTTGGACATGGCTGCTATGGAAAGAGGATGTTAGGCAGAATGCAGAATATTTGTTAAATGATTGTTGAAGAACTGAAATATTGAGGCTAATTTTGAGAGAAAAACAATGAAGTGAAGAGAGGTTTGTAATTTGGAATAAAGTGAAGGGGTTGTGAGACTGGAGGTCTAGAGAGTTAAGAATCAAGAAAAGGAATAATTGCCATAGATAGAAGACAGGAGAGAAGGTTGTGGAGCCAAAGCAGGATGTTTTAATTTAGTTTTTCAAGGTTCATTTTAGAGTCCAGGGTGACTGGAGTGAACTGGACATGCAGATCCTGTCAATGAGAAAACCAAGGAAAGAGATCAAAGTTTTTTTTTTTTTTGGTTATCTGTGTGAGTGTTGATGCCACCCAGGATGACATCAGCTCTTCAAGTAGAGAAGAAAAGCAACAAGACAGGGGCTAAGGTCCTTTGAGACTGATGACGATATGGAGGCCATTGCCAGAGAGTGAAACATTTAGAGAACAGACATTTCCTGCTCAGTCAGAGAGAGGTAGAGAGTTCTGGAGGCCCTGGGGAGTGAAGGCGACACCATCTTCCTCTGTGAAGGCATAGAAAATGTGATGTCTTATGATGAGAAAAATCAGTTTCTGTCAGGAATGTGGAGGATAAAATGTTCAATCAAGAGGCTGAGGTCACAGGACACTTTGTTTATGACTCTAGAGAGGTTCCAGAGGGAACAGAGGGAAGATCTGAGGGAAAGAGTGAAACTGTGAGGGTGGGGGCCCGAGCAGTGTGGGGATTAGCAAGGAAAGATGTGCACTATGAGGGATTTTGCTGCTTTTAAGTTTCCCAACCAGCTGCTTCCTGGTCTCTGATGAAAGGAGAGGAATATCAGGCCTCTTGAAAGGGGTCAGCTGCTCTTGAGATCAACCACTTGTCCTGGAAACTCCTTGTGTGATCAAGTTGGTATGAGTATCTTGCTGTGCTTATATCCAGCATTAATTTTTGTTTTAAGTTTTGCCCTGGGGATTTGTACTTTTTACTTAATGTAACATGGAAGATAAATCAAGGTACATACAAGCAAGAGTAGCTAATTTTTGATATGTAAGAGTGAATTTCAACCATGTGTAATATTCCATGAGAAGGCAAATTAACATTTCGGGTTGATCTTGGACTAAAGATAAGTCATGTGAATAGAAAATGAAACAGGGGCAGTAATTCCCCTACCTGGGCATTTCTATTCCTTGGGTTGGAGGAATTGAGCATGTGCGAGGAATTGAGCATGTGCAAGTGAGATGATGTGTGTAGGGGCAGGGAGAGCACAGGCACAGCTTCTCTCTATGGAGCTGTGCAGATCGGTAAAAACGAGTCCTCAGTGGTTTAAGGCTTTTAACGATCTTTTGTAGTGAAGAACCAGGTATAGGGCAAGCAATAGGGCCTGGGGGCCGGGAAGCTGGCAGGCCTCCTAGCCCCCGGCAAATCTTCACTCTCTTGGGCTCTCAGGCGTCATCTCGTGGTCCCTGTTGCACCCCAAACAGTCCTCTGCTCCATGTTCTGTTCTCTCCTGCCTCTGCTGCTTCTCCTTCCACTGCTGCTTCTGCTGCTTATCTCCTCAGTCTCCAGGCCCAGGGCCCACTCAGCAGGCCCACACCCTACTCCAGGTGCCACCATCAGGCACGAGTGCAGGCCTACAGGGGTCTATCATTGATGGGAGGGTGGAAAAACCTGATGACTCTTTCATTTACCCTACAATGTGACACGGGGATGAGTGTGGAGTTGGTGTTGAAATATAGGAAAGTGACTATCTCTGGCTGTGAGGGGTAAGGAAAGGGCTTCCCTGGGAATTTTTTCTTGAGTTGTCTGAATTGAAAATGATTTGTGAAAGGACTATGCAGCCAGTCTGTTGACCAGATGTAAACTGAGTGGGAAATAAAACATTTCTGAAAAACCAATATGCTACTCACAAAATTTGCTATTTCTGAGAACAAAGGAGATGAGGGATGTGGCATTCAGTCATTGTTCTGGTTCACCTGATAGGGAAGGGGACAAGGGCATTGTATCAGAGGGCATGCGCAGCACATTAGGGAGAAATACCACGGGGTGCCTGGAACTAGTAGAAAAAGCAGAAATCACACTGGGAACATAAATCAAGTAACAACGTTAGAAGCCAGATCATGAATCTAATCCAGGGGTCTGAATTTCCTCCCTGAAATTTGTGCTGGTGATTTTTTTCCCCTCTAAGGCTTTTTATGTTTATTTATATATTTTTTTGAAGTGCCAGAAGTTTACATCTGGAGGGTAAACAAAAGAGTCATCAGGTTTTTCTGCCCTCCCACCAATGATAGACCTCTGTGGGCCCGCAAGCGGGCTGATGGTGGCACCTGGAGTAGGGTGTGGGCCTGTGAGTGGGCGCACCTGAGCCACAGTCTGGGCTTATAAGTGGAAGAAAGAGAAGCAGCAGAGGCAGCTGAGGTCCATTGGGGTGCAGTAGAGAGGCCACGAGAGAACATCAGAGAGCCCGAGAGTGAAGATTTGCTGGGGGCTGGGAGGCCTGCCAGCCTCCCGGCTCCCTGGCCCTGGTGCCTGCCCTGTACCTGGTTGCCTCGCTCTCAAAAGATAACTAAAAGCCTAAAACGCCTCCAAGGGCTCCAGAAGTCCTTTCCTTTTTACCCGTCTGCCAGCTCTGTAGAGAACCTGCTCCTTGAGTCTTCCTGTCCTTACAACATCAATGTTAGTGTTTTGGAAGTATAAGTTCTCCCTCTTCAGGTGTAGTCACTGTGACATACTTACAACCAAAACACCCAAAGCCCTCCGCACAGTCCTTGTGCTCTCTCTCCATCCTTTTCTTGACCTTCCCCCATCTCCTCTGGGTGACTCAGTTCTATGGCTGGCTTTCAAGAGTTGGTTTTAAAGTTTGTGTTTGGCTGACCTTTTGTTTGGTTTCTGTATATTCCACATATAAGCCACACCACCCAGTATTTATCTTTCCCCTTCTGGCTTATTTTGCTTAGCATAATCCCTTCCAGCTTCATCCATGTTGCAGCATATGGCATGAGTTTATCTTTTTTGATCACTGACTAGTATTTCATTATATATGTAATATAGAATCTTCTTATCCACTCATCTGGTTTTAGGCACTTAGGAAGTTTCTGTAGCTGGCCATTGTAAAAACCATGGGCGTGCAAGTTTCTTTTTCAATTAGTATTTATGGATTTTTCAGGTTGCTACCCAGATGTAGAAATGCTGGGTCATATGCAGACCATTATTAATCTTTTGAGGAACTTCCATACTGCTTTCCATAGGGGATGGACCGCTGTACAGTCTCACCAACAATGTAGGAGGGTTTCTTTTTCTCTACACACTTGTCAGCACTTGTTTGTCATTTTGATATGGGCCATTCTCACAGGTGTCAGGTAGTATCTCATTGTGGTCTTGATTTGAATTTTCCTGATAATAGATATTATTTTTTTTTCATGTGCCTATTGGCCACCTGTATATTTCTTCTACCTTGTTTCATGTTCACTAATTCACACTTCCATTTGGTTTATTCTACTTCTGCAACTTTCCACAGTATTTTTTATCCCCTTTATTGATCTTTTCACAACCTGCAAGTCTAATATTTTCTTATTTAGAGTATCAATTTCAATCTTATGTTTTGTTTGTTTGTTTTTCAGGACATTAACTTTTCCCTTGAATTTTCATGTATATCATTGATCTACTTTTCTATATTTCCTCTGTGTTCTTCAAATTTCTTTATCGTGTCAAGTTGGAATTCTGTACCTAGTAAGAAGAGCAGCTCTTCCACATCTTTGTGCCTGGGTTCTGCAATTTTGTGGTTTTCTGTGGTCTAATATCCCCCTCATGTGGGGGAGACTCATGTGGCCGTTTGTCATGTTTTTATTTTTTTTAATATTTATTTATTTATGCATACAAGCTGGGGTGCAGGCCAGAGGCATGGGGCTGTGAGAGGGTTCGCCATAAGACAGAGTGGGGAGCAGAATAGGCAGATAGACTGAAAAACACTGCTGAGGGGAGCAGTAGGGGAGGCAGGAGAGGTCTGGTGTGGCATGTGGGAATCTCCCCGGCGGGGCATCAAACTCGCTGCGCAGTTGCTGACAGCTCCACAGCACTGTGTTCAACCCTTTGCACCACCAGGGAGGCCCTGTTTGTCATGTTTTCCATCTCCCCATTATTTGCTTTCAGGGCCACCATTCTGTGAGTGGAGCCTCTGCTACATATGGTTCTGCCTTCCTCACTAATGTGTGCTATATACCAGCAGGTCTGGATATTACTGTTGCTGGGGGCTTTGGTTGGGGGCTTGTATCATCACCTATGCCCTGAGCCCAAGGTCCAGTGTCCTTTTTGGTGAATCTGGAGTTCAGGTCCCCACCAGGGACTTAGGTATTTGGTGAGTGCTGGAGCCATCTCCTACCCACTGGGGCTGGGCTGTGGTGTCCTTCCCATTGGACTTGTTTGTGACTTTTAAAGAAAATATCAAGTGGCATTTAGTGTGTCTGCTTACACAGCTATGGAATTTGCAGGATACTAGGTCTCTGGAACCAGAGCAAAGTAAGGAACACCTTCCCAATATTCGCAAGCAACAATTTGGTCACTATTATTTCAATACCCAGAGAGTTTCTTATGCTAAATGCCCTTCCATGAAATGATTCATTATCCCAACAGTCTCAATCTACTTCTGCTGTCAAAAAAAAAAAAATAGTATTGTAATGGGCATTTGAGAATCTATCAGGTTCTTTTTGGGGATGGTTTAGCAAGCCAATAAGGAGGGAGAAATGCAACATTGCTATGCAAGAGCAGGGAGGAAATTATGGATCATATAAAGCTTGTACAAAGTAGATTTGAAAGGAAAGATTGTATCACTCTTTTCCAGGTAAAGCATGAAGGTAATTTTAAAAGTATGGAAATGAGAATTTGAAAATTAGGAGCCTGAACATTTCCCCTTGCAGAAAGGCCCAACATATTCAAATCTTCTTCTCTAGCATTGATTGCAAGCTTCTTAAATAGATCAACTGTGTCTTAATGATTTTTGTAGCAACCAAGAGTAGTGATCATTAATCAGTATTTATTAATGAAAATGAATTTAATTAGAGTAAAATATAGTGACAAATTTAATTAAGTAAAGATCACCTATTGTTGTGCTTAGTGTTGTAGCAATATCAAAAACATGTAAGATATGTTCTGAAGGAAATCGATTATTCAATATTTAATGCTATGATTGCATTTCTCTATTATTATGTGTTTGTGATGTTATAGCATACTCTTAGGTCTTGCCAAAAAAGAAGAACTTAATCTGAAATGTTTCTGTTAGTTTTGATCCTGATTTAAGGTTTTCAGATTATTCATGGTAAAAGGCGTGGTGTGGTGGTGGGCTCTGGGGGCCAAGAAAGTACAGGAAGTGTTAAGGAAAGAGCAATTTCAACCCTTACCTGTATTCACATAACTTGAAAAAAACAATTTGCTAAAAAGGATCATCTAACTACTTCTCTATTTTTGGATTTCAGGCATATAGTGTTAATTGCAGTCCTCACTTCTTGTCATAATATAAACATTAATCTGTGCAAGTTCTTTTATTTTGCTTACTTTTCCTCTTTTATACCTATTCCTCACCAACACATTGATTCTGATGTACTTCATTTTATTTATATGTGTTCTTGCAAATGAGTATTGCTGTTGACATTCATGTATATTTAATTTATGTAATTCGTGTCTTGGGCTGAGCTCCTTGGAAGCAGAACTTGAGATGGAAATTCTTTTTCAAGTGAACTACCAAAGGAACATTCTCAGAAAATGGGGAGGGGAGATAGTAGGATAGACCTAAGCAAGGATATTGCTAAGTGTAGATTAGCCTCAGCGTGATTCTTCAAGGGAGCTCTGGAGCAAGACTTGCACAACAAAGGTGGTTCACCTGGAAGCACGTGGGTGAATTTTTATTTATTCTGACTGTTGGTGACAACCTAAAATCTTTCTGCTCCTGGATGTGTGAGGGGAGTACTCACTTCCAGGAACAGGAGGCTCCCTGAAGGGGGCAACTCTAAGCCATTAGCAGCCAACATTCATGACAGCTAGGGTTGGAATGCAATAATTGTGCCCACCATAAAATTCCTCTTGCATTACTCAGTAACACATGATTTTCACTTTAATTTTACTCCATTCAGGTATCTTGTTTCTCCAGAACTTTCTTTGTGTACAGTATTTGAAAACTTACAAAAGAAGCATTAGTAGGATGGCAGTCCTGATTCTATAGTAGATGCCAAGGCTGCTACAGAGTCTCCTAATTTTCTTCCTGCTCCACTTATTCTGGATCTTCTTCCCTCCCACCAGCTGAGAACCAGGACCTTTAGTCTAGTACCAAGAACTGAAGGATTTGGAAGCACAGATTTCACAATAGGTTACTGGGAGAGAGGGTAAGTCTACCTCTTGATTTCTAGACACATGAATTTTACCAGTTCTGCACACACTCCCATAATATGGCTTTGGTTTAATGTATATGCACATTCTGAAAGAGTACCTCTTCATATAATGTCATATCCAGTGTGCCTTCAAGAAATCACTTCTTTCTTTATTCAGACTAATGACTTCTGAATTATGTTGTATGTTATGCATAATACTCATGTACATATATATCACAGTCACGTAATGTGGATGTTCCTTTGATTTAAAGTGGGCCTCTTTGTTTATTGTATTGCTATGTGGAAATCCATGAAAGTAGAGCAGATAATTTGTGATGTCTTAGGTTATGGTACTTTAGATATTGCTGCTTATTGAGGCACTGCACGCAGGAATAACAAACCATGCACAAATAGATGTTACTCTTGGTAAACATGAAATCAAGGTGCAAGGGGGCAATGTAACCAACTTGTCACCAACTGGCTGAAGAACTGATGTTAGTGCAATGGGGATAGGTGGCTGGGGTAACTGTTACTTCAACTGACTTTGCCTTCTGAACTTAATCAACCACTAAACTAGATGCCTTTGCCCTTTTGGGTTGCTATAACAAAAGGCTATAATGAAACTGGGTGGTTTATGAACAATAGAAATTCATTTCTTACATTTTGGAGGCTGAGAAACTCAGGATCACATTACTGACAGATCTGGCATTCGGTGAGGGTCTGCTTCCTGGATTATACACCGTAATGTCTTTCTGTGTCCTCATGTGGCAGAAGGGACAAGTGTTCACTGTGGGGTCTCTTTTAAGAACATCAGTTCCATTCATGAAGGCTCCACCCTCATGATCAAAGAACCTCCCAAAGGCTCTACCTCTAATATACTGACGTTTGAAGTTTAGAATTAAACATATGAATATTTAAGTTATACATTCAGACCACAGCATCAGAGATACCATTGCCTTTGATAAGGGTGGTTACTGTTCTCTTGACTTTATTGATCTGACAGAAACCAGCACATGATGGGTAATTCTGGCTATATGATTATTTCATGTCTCATAGTCATGTATCAGTTTCTACTAGGATCCAATAGCAGGCTAAGTTCAGTAATATATTTTTGAATGATAATATTTTTCTTTGTCACTTATTGTCTGGCTTTGCTTTAGAATTTTAAAGGTTAACATGACAGAAACTTCCAACAATGTTTTCTTTACCACCGCCTGGACCCATTGCAAATCTCTATTCCACTATGGGTTCTGTGCAAAGCAATCAATCTTCTGCATGATCCTATGAAAGAATCACTGTCTGTACTATTCCCAAGTGTGGGATGTGTTGCTTCCAGAACCCAAGGAGGCATCCGTGTGTTATATTCTTTTTCATAGTAGCAGGAGGTATTTTTTATTTTGAGATGATAATCCAGCATGACTCAGACCCTTGGATGTCTGAAAACATATATTGAGGATCAAATGCTATAGAGGATGTGGTGCAACAAGAACTTTTACTGTACTATCCAGCAATGATACTATTTGATAATTACCTGAGTGAGTTAAAAACTTAGGTCCATACAAAAACTGCACACAGATATTTGTATCAGTTTTACTCACAATTGCCAAAAGTTGGGAACAACTAAGATGTTTTTCAGCTGGTACATAAATAAACAAACTATGGCTCACTCAAATAATGGAATATTACTCAGCACTAAAAAAGAAATGAGCTATCAAAACATGAAGGAATTTTACTAAGATGAATTTTACTAAGATGAATTTTACTAAGTATGAGAAGGCATTACAAAAGACTACATACTATGCCACTTCAACTATGTAACATTTCTGATGAAGGCAAAACTATGGAGACAGTAAAAAGATCAGTGGTTGTTAGGGTTTGGGGGGAGGGAAGGGTAGCAATGAATAGACAGAACACATGATTATTCAGGCACTAAAAATACTCTGTATGGTTTCATAATAATGGATACATGTTATTATACGTTTTTCCTAGCCCACTGAATGTACACCAAAGTGAAACCTAATGTAAACTATGGACTTTGGGTAATTATGATGTGTTAATATAGGGACATCAATAAATGTGCAACTCTAGTGGGGAATATTCATATGGGGACATCTGTGGGGGCAGGGATTATGTGGGAAATCTCGTAACCTCCTCAAATTTGCCATGGACCTTAAAATACTTTAAAAAAGTCTTAATTAAAAAAAAACACTGATCAGTAATTTACATTTGTTAACAAAGAGAAAATTTAGTAGAAATATGGATTCTTCTATAGGTAAAGTGATTTTCGGAGAGTACATAGTTCAGTAATTCCTACTTTCAAGTCATAATTATGAAATCAATATCTAAATGTATGGAAAGTTCACTGAAATCTGTTAAGTAGATTACCTACTACAGTTTATCATTAATGAATTTTCTGAATTTTTTGAGTTTATCAACATTGTTGTTGCTTTTGCAAGATTAATGCTGCTTCCAACAATATGTCCCACCTATAAAACTTGAATCTTCTACAAAATGTAAATTATTTTCTCCTTCAATTTAGGTAGCTTTAATTAGAAGAGTCACACATAATCACTTTGTAGGAATTGCATGTAACATCTGAAATTGAGTGGGTTAATAATGAGAATATAAGAAAACAACTTCTTGTGCTAACAGGTAAATATTATACAATCAGCATGGAAAATACAAACCAAATTTTCTCTGTTGTAGGGGTATGCATCCCCAAGATTAGTCATATTTCTTTTAGGTCCCTGGAGATACTATTTACAGGGAAATATTTAGAGGAATATACAGGAGGTAATTTCCATTTTGCTTAAATGATGCACCAGGGATTTTTAAAATCTAAGCTAGAATTGATTAAATTTGCTTTTATTTACAGTCTCTCCAAGTAACTTTCTTTAAAGTCATCATTCTCTTAAATAAAGATTCTCCTCTCACCCCAAATTCTTCCTTAATTACAAAAAGGCAAGTAAAATGCTTCTGAAGGAAAAAGGTTTTCTTAGTTTTAATGATTATTTTTTGGTAATATATACTATTGTTTTAATGTGAATTACTTTTATTAGTGGTAATATTCAAATTTTTCACTTTTTTGCATTTTATAGCTTTTTTGGTAAACTTCATAAATGTGATCCATATGTCATGCATGTTGCAAATTAATTTTTTTAATTGAACCACCATAGATTTTAAATACTGTATATGATTTAGGGGAACAGATTCACTCCACTTTATATCTATGTTTTCACACCACACTCACCACCAATGGGCCCATATTTCTCTATCACTGATAGTTTACCCCCACCCTCTTTCTAGGCACCCCCACATTTCCCCTCTAGTAGCCTCAATGATGCAGTTATAACCTGAACTTTCTCAATGTCCTTATTTTTCTTATGGTTTTATAATCGATCAGATTTCTCAGTCATATGTATGTACATGTAATAAACACATATATATATATAATATGATATATAAATTGATAGGAAAGGACATTATAAAGAGTATTCCAAATTTCTATCCTCAAACTATATGTATTTAAAAATTATAATTTAACTTATATAAACTTCCAATTAAAGAACTAGTAGTGAAAAATGTACCAATGTCCTTAAATACTCTCAAGCAAAGGAAGTTAAAGCATGTTCTAGCACAATATCTTTTATATTTGTTGTTCTGTTGCACCAGGAAAACTTGGTCCGTGTTTTATTCTCTGACAGAATTCCTGTTCTCCTTTCCCTTTCTCCCATGTGTCTTTACAGTCTCTATTTCTTTTTTTTTTTTATTGTGAACCATCTTTAATATAATGATTCTGCATACAGAGGGAAAAAGAGAAAGGATAGAGTTTCATAATGAAACACCCAAAGTTACCCATCCCCTTGTGGGTAAATGTCCAGTCAATTAGGGTTGGTCCAAAGCAGGGCCACTGAGGTCCAAGTCATCTCCTGTTGGGGAGCCATAGGAAAGGGGCAAGAGGGGGCAAGCAATTCTGGGGCATGAAGAGCAAAATTAAGTTCAAGTCAAGGTAAAGGTTGCCATTGTCAGCCTGCCCACATGTCTTCAGTCAAATGTCTCTTTCAAGTGTCACTGTGTCTTGATTCCATGTGTCTCTTCCATGTTCCAAGACCCTGGAGCAAGTCAAAGCTGAAGAACAAGTGGGCTCTTCTTCACATGTCTCTCTGCTCAGTGTGTCTTTCCAAGGCTTCACTCCTGAGTCCAACTGCCTTCCATGTTAAATAGCTTCACCTGACCCTCATTAGGTGGGGCAGGAAACAGGAAACCTCCCTTTTATATGTAGATGGATCTGTTCCAATCCCTCTTTTTAATTTTCTCTCCACTATTTCTATGGTGGTGAAGATCTGGGGGTACATCCTCAGGAGTCAATCTTCCAGGATTCCAGTGTGTTCAAAAGAAGTAACTATCTGTCATGAAGCATTGTACATGGATGGCCAGTGTGGTAAAGTTTTCCATTTCTGCAAAATAGTTGATGAGTCCAAGCCAAAAGGAAACAAAACAAAACAAAACCAAAACCCAAACCTAGAGACATTAGTCAAACGAATAGCAGTATATCAGAACAACTCAGGAAAGGAAAAAATATTAAAACTGACTCTCTGTTTAAAATAACTTTCTCTTCACCTTGAGCCCAAATCTGTCCAATAGTAGAGCAAAGTGCTTTAGCAAACTGAATCTACTTCCAATCAATTTAATCTATTTGTGCATAAACTCACAGGGTAGAATAACCACACAGAATTTTGTTGGCTTCATTTCAAAATTTCTATAAGGTCCTTTGAGTGCTTTTTTAACATCTATGCAATCTGTGCAGGCCTCAGGGACAACACCACAGTCTTATCAGACTCTTCAGTGCATTTCCTCTTCTCAGAGCTCCCAGGGTTTTCCTCTGGGATTTACCAGTTCTGCCAATGGAGGCAATTAGCTTCTCTAACTTATTTGGAGTTCTCTGGATCCCTACAAGCAAAGTGGAAGGTGTTCTTCTTGGTAGTTCCAATCAAAGCCACATAATGCAACATATTTCCAATTCTCTAGTTTATGGAGAGACAAATAAAATTCCCTATTGAGATTATGCAAAGATAGCCACATTGTCATGAGTATAAAGAATTCTTACTATCATTTTTTTCATATTGTGATGGTATCAAAGAGAGTGAAAATGTAAACTCTAGTTAGTTTTGCTTACAAAAATGCAACATTGGGGCCTCCCTGGTGGCGCAGTGATTGGGCGCTGTGCTGTGGAGCTGTCGGCAGTGGAGATGCAAGTTCGACGCCCGGCTGGGGAGAGTCCCACATGGTGTGGCAGACCTCTCCTGCCTCGCCCGCTGCTCCCCTCAGCAGTGTATTTCTGATCTGCCTGTTCTGCTCCCCTCTCTGTCTCTGGTGAACCCTCTCGCCGCCCCACACCTCTGGTCTGTACCCCAGCTTGTATGTATAAATAAATAAATCTTTAAAAAAAAAAAAAAAGCAACATTGCTGCAGAAACTGGTAAGCCTAAAGAAAAAAATTTTCCTTGAGTCAAAACAACACATAAGTGCAAAAAGCACTCTGTCAAATAAAAACTTATCAAAAATTGTGTTCATCTCCAAGTCCATTCAGTTTTATTCCTCACATTCTTTAAACTCAGTTCAATTGCCAGCTCATCCAAGAAAGCCCCCAATACACACACTGGGCCAACTTCTTCCTCTTTGTACTTTTTTTTTCTTTCTACTGGATCATGAGCTCAAGGCTCTTGGGGACTATATGTCTAATGAGAATAGACTTTCAAAATTTGTTGTGTTGTTTTCTGAAATTTTTTGTTTTAAATAACTCCCAGGAATTTTTTCAAAGTTGAGCAAATATTGCTCATGACATGATAGAAATAATTTGGAAAGTAATATGTTTTAAAAATATACATCCTTCCATAAAGGATAGAGAAGCTATAGGAAACATTGGCTTTCCCATGATTTGTTTTTCCCTTTGAGACTATGTGAAATTTAGTAAGCCACAAATTCTGTTGTTTTTCCCTAAGCTGAGTTTATGAAATGCTGTGTTTAACACAGATATTTTTCCGAGTCAGATAAATTCCATATGGGTTCACTCATCTAAGCACAAAACACTTGACCCTCATTTTATTTCAGTCTATTTCTAATCAATTTAAATGTACCACCAACCTTACTCTCACATATTTCAATATTCATTCTAGTCCTCCAGCCACCCCTTCCCCTCATATAACCCTCAGAGGATGAGCAATTATTTGAGAAAATGAAATCAAGTAAATAAGCTCTATTAAAAGAGAAACCAAGTAGCCAGCCATATTAAAGATATGCCGGGTTTGTGTGCCTGGGTGAAACAATAAATATTTATTGTGAAGCTTTTTTTATGAGCATTTCAGTGCCCATCTGTGGTATTAATGGCTTATCAAGCAAACCTATGCATTAAGAGAAACTGTTTTCATTTAGATAAATGAAAGCAGAGGCAAAGGAAAATGATGCAAGGTTCACCTTGTAAAAGTCACAAATTAGATACAAAGCACTGCCACAGGCAAATTAGACTTCAATAGAATAAAGCTGGCAGCCATAAACATAAGGTAATAGGCTTATCAAATGAGGTTTTGTATTTTTTTATAATGTACATTTTATGGGTACCAGTGTAAAACCAGTCACTAGAATAAAATATAATTTAAAGAGAAAAATTCAATGAGAGATTCTCTTTGCAAACTGGAAAACAACCTGTCTCAAATTTGTACCGAAGGACAGAGAAAAGTTTGTAAATAGAGTCTCATCTCTTAATGCCTTATGGTGATTCAGTGTCTCATAGTCTGCTCTCAGGTCATCCTCCAACCCTGCCTCAATAAAGAATTAAGAATGTGAAAATCAACAGCAATATTTAGGACATAAAGTGACATGGATTTGACTTAAAAATAGTTATTATTTGGGGCATTACATTATTCTGTGTTTGCGTGTATCACCATTTATGAAATACTATGTTCCAGGTCCTTTTCAAGGTGCTTTGATAGGTATTAGGTCATTTAATGCTGCCAAAATTTCCAGCAAAAATGGGATATCTTTTAAAATTCATTTATATTAAACTATAAGTACTATATGCCATAAAGTTCTGTCGAGCCATTGGTCGTGACTAAGGAAATCAGACCTTGTCCCCACACCAAGATCTGTGATTCCCTTAAACTTCCACATTTAGAAATCTGTAGTTGGCTTGTTTTTCTTGTTTTCCTCTTTGAAAGCCTATGTTGCTATTGCTCATTCAGTGAGCAATTAGCAGCGCACACCAGATTCCTTCCCTTCATTGCTGTCCCTAATCTTCCAGTAATTCTGTTCCTGAATCACTGTGGGTCAGATTAATTTACAATAAACAAAATTCTAATCAGATAGCAGCCTAGGATATAGTTACAAATCATCTCTTTTGTATCATCATTCTGCTAGGAATTTTAGAGTACAGAAACATGACAAATGAGTATGTTGTAAAGTTGACACATTTATAGACAGAGAATTATAAAATATTGTGACATGTGCTAATGTGAAATTATGGACAATCTAGGGAAGTGCATGGCAGGAATGGAGTCCACTGGCAAATAATGCTTCACAGTTTAGGAGCTGGGATTTTAAAGACTAGTATGCATTGATCAAGCACAAAGGGACAGAGAAAAGAGGAAGTAGGTCTAAAAAGCAGGCATTACAAGCAGAACAACTGGTGTGTATAAAAACATGAAAACATAAAGCCTGGTGGGGTGGAGGCCCTCCGCCCGACAAGGCAGATGACAACAGCAACTCCAAAGTGCCTCACTCCCTTTTCTTTTTTTTTTAAATTAATTCATTTATACATACAAGAACTGGGGTGTAGGCCAGCGGTGTGGGGTGGTGAGAGGATTCACTAGAGACAGAATGGGGAGCAGAACAAGAGGATATACTGAAGTAAACTGCTGAGGGGAGCAGCGGGCGAGACAGGAGAGGTCTGCTGTGCCATGTGGGAAGCTCCCTGGCTGGGGATTGAACTCATGTTGCAGTGGCTCTGGATATCTTCATATTGCTGAGACTTAACCCATTGCGCTACCAGGGAGGGCTGCCTCACTCCCTTTTCAAGGATTCCCCTAAAATGACATTCAGCCCTACCTTCCATGCATCCTCCTTATTCAGGATGTCAGAGGCAAAGTCAGGGTGCTCACTTTGTGCCCTCTGGCTTGGGTGTGCTGGACAGTCAGGGAGTCAAGATAAGCCCCTCATCTGCATGAGACTGCTCCAACAATTCTACTGTCTTTTAAGACTATATTTCCTTGTATTCAGCTCTCAAAACAGGGAAGTGAAAGTGAAGAGAAGGTACAATTACTTCAAGTATCTTAGCCTAGAAGAAACATACTCATTTTTGTTGACAGCCCATTGTCAAGAACTAGTCATATTTACTCCTTCTAGATATAAGGAGCTCTAAGAAATGTGGTCCCTGGATGAGCAGCGACTTCTCAACAGCAACTCATTATCGAAGGGAGAAACACAAAGTGTGGTGTCAGACAATAGGAATCACTTGTTCCTTTAGCCACGCTGACTTCTCACTGATCAGCTAAATTAAAGGCTGAAATTAGAAGTGAAAAAACATGGCAGCTAGTGGAGGGAACATAGATGGTAGAAAGATGGTTGCCTTTCCACTCATTCTGAAGACTCTAATTTTTTCAGAGAAAGTAGGAATTCATTAGAGGGTCACATCTACACATCTCGAATCAATCTTTCATTCAAAGAATCCACATTTGCTTTGAAAAATTAGGGACTTTAAGAAGGATTAATGTATAACTATCTTTTCCTCAAACAAGATTACTATTGATTAAGTTGAGTACTCATTAATGGAGATGTCAAAAATTAATATTCATTTTACTTGTTCACTGATGGAGATCTCAGATTTCTCTGTTTTAGATCAGAATACATTGTGACATCACCTGTTCTACAATGATTTTAACAATATTAGACCATATATTAAATGTTAAAGTTTTCAATTTATATGAAAAGCATATGGCATTTATTCATGCATTGATTGATTTATTTGGCATTCTCTGAATCTTATTATAGATCAGGCATGTTATTTGAAGAGGAGTAGAGCTATAAGTATCTCTCTGGGCCAGCTGAAAGTAAATCTCAACACTTTCTCTATCACAACACCACATATTCATAGTAACAACAGTGACTCAATATGGCACTTATATTCACCCTGTAGGATCAGCTGTTCTCTCTCATTCCAACTTGGCATGGGAAAAGTGCCAACTCTCCACAGTCACAGATGTCTATATGTGCAGATTGAGAAAGTATTATAGGTAACTCTGATGTAATACCCTATATTGTGCCCCACTAATAATTATTGATTCTGAGATTCAGTAATCACCTCACAAAAGCTGAATGGGTCCAAGGAGTAAGACAAGCTGTTAGTAGTTAGAATATAAGGGCTCTGGAAAGGAGAAAAAGCACAGGAAATATGGTGTTGTAACAGACATATCCCACTAAAAATTTCTTGAAAAGAAATTATACACCAACTCTAGCTAAACTACCCAACTGTGCAATAGCTACCTAATTACTAAGGACAGCTTTTTGACAGACAATATCTGTGTATTTTTGCACCTGAATTCAAAAGAAAAAAATATATACACTAATATGTAAATTTAAGATAAAAATATACAAGGACAAAGTTTAAGAACTTGATGTTCTTAGCAGTTTGATGATGCTAATGCGCTTGAGCTACTGTTGAATAAAAAGACCCAATTACAATGGGTGTTGGAAATGTTCAGTGAAATAGGTCCCTGGTGAGTCTCAGGTGCTTTGAAAAGCATGCATTATGCAATCACTGAGAACTGTTCGCATGAAATCAAGTACCTAGTCTGCTTATACTTTGCTACATAAAATTCCCTCACATTATTTAGATGGATTAATAACCACTACAGTTTCTAGCTTTATTAGAGGCAGAGGCTGTATCTTGAAATCTTACAGAAGGAAACGTTCACTACTATTGTGGATAGATATCAATTGTCAATTCAGATTCCACAGGCCTCGAATCATTTCTTTTACCTTCTGTCACTTTGAGGTCAGTTTCTTATTATGAATGAGAAGCTGTCATTGCCCTTCAAGGAAATGAAATAAAACTAGAATAACCTTCCTGCTTCCACTGTCTGCCTTCCCAGCCTAGTAGTTCAGCATCTGAAGAGTTTATTTTTGGATGTCATTAAATATAGCTAGTGATCCTTTAAATGAAATGAATTAAATGGCAAATGGCTTACCATCTTCTACCCTTCAGTTTAGTCACCTGAAAAAATTCACAATTCAAAATATGATTTATAAGGTAACCCTAGCACATCTCTATTTCTATTATTTCTTGGGGAAAAAGTTTCATTGGTGATAATGTTATAGTGTACCTTGATGTATCTTTCATCAATATCTTCTCAAGGTAGAAAAGGAACTATCTAGTTTTCTTACTTGAGGTTTGGAAGCTGCCATGACTGCTGATATTTTACTGGGCAAAGAAAAAAGCAATTTTTCCCCAAGATATATTCTGCTAATGGAGAATTTCCTCTTTAAGAATTTTCATAGCTGTATGATATTTTAAAATTTTAATGTGTTAATTCTGATAATTTCATACAAAGTATCTCTATGTGCAAAAGTTAAAAATATATTATAGCTATGACAGTAACTATATATGTGTTTGTGTGTGTGTAAGTATGTTTTATAATATAATAAAATCTTTGAGTATATTAATTATTTACTATAGGATCATTTTAAAGCTAACAATCGTGAGCTCACACACATTCTTATTTCAAAACTGAAGACTTTTCTTCTGTAATGAGGTTCTGAATTGATTGTACATTTGAGCAAATATGGATCTAAATTCATTAAAGGGGAACTTAGGTAAAATAGCAGGAACGCCTTATCTTTTAAGAGAACAAATTTGTTTAATTGGGAAATTCACTGGATTCACTAAATATGCATTGAATATTACCTGTAAGTTTACAGCATAAATATGGATATTGAGTTGACAAAAAACAAAGCTTTGTCCCTAGCCCCTCAGAAAGTGGAAGTTTACAAATGAGCCTTCTCATAATTTGTATAAAAGTAAATCATAATCTAATGATTGCAATCCTTTTTTCTCATTGTTCTCTCCCCCCCATTGTCAGAACTTAATATTCCATAATGTATAGAAATCAATGTAATTAGTAACTCTCCCCTCAAAGGATAGTAAGATGTTAACTAGATTTCTTATGTAAAATTATCAAATGGTTTAAGAAATGAAAAGAAAAATATCACTAGTTTACCCTTCTTCTTGAAGTTTCCTTACTTAAATGAGATTAACACAATAGAAATGCAGTCATGGCATTTGTTGCAAAGTAAAATGGTGTATTTTATTAATGAAATGAATAGGCTGAAAATTACACATCTAAGGATGTTTTAGAAACTATCTTCTATAGCAGTAGGGGAGAAATATGTGAATATATTTATAACATAAGCATTCTGCCAGAGAAATACTGATTATGTAAGTATGGGGTAACCCATCTCTGCCCCACCCTCACTAAAATGAAAACTATGATTTTGCTTATGTTTCAGATCAATAAAACATAAACAAATAGCTTAGCCTACGTGAACAGAAGAGTAGAGGGTCAGCGTGTAGAAACACATGCTCACAGGATCTGATGGCAGGAATGTACAACTGTAAAAACATTTTGGAGAGTGATTTGTTGATAAGAATTAAGAGTTTATAATACCATTTGACCCAAAAATTCCAGTAGTAGGAACTTAGCTCTTCTTTCCAGAAAAGAGAAGAATATACAAGATAGAATGTTATAAAAATAATTATTCATCATAAGGCTTTTGTAATAATAAAAATTCTCCCCAAACTGGGAACTGTATAATCAGAGACAATAAGTCAGATGAAAAGTAACTGAAATTAATTTGGTAGCCTGGGGGTAGGACAATAGGGAGTAGCTGCAATGAGGGAACCTGATAAATCATTGCAGGCAGTTCTAATGGACAGTTGTTATGTGGGGATATCGGCTTAGGGTTGTTAGAGATTTTTATTTATCAAAATAAACTGAAAATCCATTTGCAAGATATTTTCTGAGTTGTTAAAACTATGTGCAGGAAAAAATCAAATACTGTTGTGGTTACTGAGTCATTGGCTACTGGTATATAATACACACACACACACACACACACACACACACACACACACAGTTGTGCCATATGTCATTTCTAAAGTTGATGCTATAGTTGTGTCTTTATTGAGCTATAAAGATGCTCCAGAAGTTGAAAAATAACATGTGTAATATGAGCCTAAATTTTTCAAATACAAAAATATGCTGGTCCTTGATAATGTTGTTTCGTTCAGCATTATTTCATAGTAATAGTGAGGGAAAGAATCCTAGATATTGAACAAGGACCTGCTTTTATTACATCTAATTTGCTAAGAAACTTTTGATGACATTAATTGAAGACTTAGTGAATACATACACATTTATTGGAGTCTGGTGAGATGGCAGCAAAGTGAAGATGCTGGGCACTCTTCCTCCCTATAGTCACAAATAAATTGCAGCACAGCAAAGTCAATAATCCCTAAAAGAAAAATGGCTCACTATAGTATATATCAGGAACAGCAGTCCAGTGGAAAAGGTACGGGACTCTTTAACTGAGCTGTGTTTACAGTGCTGTGGGGGCAGTGCAGCCCATGGCAAAGAGGAGCTGCTCTATGAAAGCCCCTACAGTTGTTAGCTTGGGGGCACATTCCCACATCAGGGACTCTGGGGACTTGGTACTAACTGGATAAGGGGGTGCAAAGAGTTGGCATCCAGGACAAAGGGTGCACTGCTAGAGAACTATGGAACAGGGGTACAAAATAATGATTATTGGCTTGTACCTGAATCTCCTAATACAGAACAACTGGAGCCTGTACAGTGTTGTGGGGTGGGGAGTACAGGGCCAATTACCTGTGTCTCCTCAGGTTACAAACTTACATTGTGAGCTGACATAATCAAAATACCTCCCAGAGCCCACCCAGGGATAAAACTAAGACAACAAATGAACGCTCTCATTAACCAAAGTATAAGTACTTGGTATTAACAGGAACAAACATCCCAGCATCAGTTTCTGTACAGTAAAAGGGACCACAGAGATGGATCACGAGTGAATTGGTGGTAGGTTACCCAAGGGGAATACAAAATGTAAAAGATATAAATAACAATAAAAATATATATATTAAAAAAAAAGAAAGAAGTTCAATTCCTGGCTTGTGACTCTGTTTCAACTATAATCCATGCCCTGCCCTATAGGTGGTACTCAAATACAGCCTATAGGTGGAGGCTGATACAAGACTATATGAGACATTTACACTGAGGCACTGGCCTGGAAGAGAAAAATCACTGTGGATCTGCATCACAACTCTGGTGTCCAAAATACAATAGGAAGCTTGAATCTCTGATACTGGAATTGACCCTTCAGTTTCTTATTACCCCAGTTAATTTTTACCTATTACCCCTTATTGGTACCAATTCTCTAATCACCCAAATAGTTGCAAAGAAAGTGGCCTGAGGGTTTATCCCTATTACAATCAATGAAAATAAAGTGACAGAAGACAAGTGCTGGAGCAAGCATACTGTGAGAGCAGACTTAACCTAGGAGAATTCTGGAATATGCCTGAAGAGGAGCTCAAGGTAACAGTTACATAATGCTCATTGAAACAAAAACAAAAACAAAAATAACACAACAGGTGATATAATATAGTAACAAAATAAAGACTGATAAAATATAAGTGAGTTACAATTGGAACTGCTGGAGCTAGAAACACCACTCTAGCTGAATTGAAAAGCACAATAGAAGACCCAGCAGCAGACAAACACAAACAATGGCAAACAATGGAGAGAATAAGTGAGCTCAACAGTACAATGTCAGAGAACACACAAAGAGAACAATAAAGAAAAAAGAAGAAAACTGAAAAATTGTGTAAGAAAGGTTTGGGATAACCTAAGGAGTGATAACCTCCATATCATGGGGATCTTAGAAGAATTAGGGAGAAAGAATGGTGTAGGCAATTTATTTTAAAAAGTAATGATGAAAACCATCTTAGTCTGGAAAATGAACCAGATGTCATGTTCCGAGAGGCCCCAAGAGTTCCAGCAAAATTGCCAAAAGACACATATCAAGGCACATAATAAAACTACTGAAAGTTAATGACAAAGGCAGCATACTAAAAATAATCAAGAGATTATTTGCTTGTACTATCTTTTTAGTATAAGCAAGAAAGGATTGCCATGGAATGTGTATAGTACTTAAGTAAAAAGATTTCCATCTTAAAATACTTTTCCCTGCAAAATTAACATTGACAACAGAAGGAAGGGTAAGGAGCTTCACCAAAAAGCAAAAACTGAAAAAAAAAAAAATCAGCACCAAGCTGCATAGTAATCAAGTATTAAGTTAGTTATTATAAAGCAACAGAACAACAAGCACAGAGATAAGAGGCACCCAATTTATATAATAACATGGAAGAGAAGGAGAGTAACAATGTGGCCTACCAGAATAAATTTGAAACCAAATCAAAGTCCATCATATACCCACCTCAATATAACATATAAGACAATGGAAATGGAATTTAAGCAAAAAATAAAAAGGAAGTCCTCAAAGCATAAAAAAGAAAAAACAAACAAAAAACAAACAAAAAGAAAGAGGCAACGAATAACTATATCTCAATAATTAAATGTAAACATCCTGAATTTATGTGTAGAGTATAGAGCAGCTAAATGGATTTCAAGACAAAGTCCAGCTTAGCAGTTTGTAAGAAACCACTTTACCAAAAAGACAAGAATATACTAAAAGTTAAAGAATGGACGATTTGCTACAAGCACAGGCCAATCAAAAGAGACAGGAACAGATATACTTATATTAGATCAAACAGACTTTCAATTAAAAATGTAGTAAGAGAGAATACATATGATTCAAGGCCCAATACAACAAAAAGAATGAATGGTGTGACACTGGAATAAAAATAAACACAATAAATACACAGAACAAAGAAAGTGAATTGAGAGCCCCCAAGTAAACCCATACTATATGGACAGTTAATTTGTGTGTTAGGAATTAACACACATAAATGAATAGAGCACCAAGATATACAAGACAATTACTCATAGAACTAAAGACAGATATTCACAGCAGCACAATAACACTAGGGGTTTTAATACCTCACTTACATCTATGAACAAATAAATAAACAATAGTCTTAAATGAGGAATTAGGCCAGATAGTCTTAGCATAATAACCCCAAACCTTGCATATGTACTTTTTCATGTGAACATGGGAATTTTCAAGAATAGACCATATATTAGGACACAAGTCAATTACCAATATAATTGCAAATATAAAAATTATACCAAGCAGTTTCTCTGACCATAATGTCAAAACTAGAAATCAACTATTAAAAAACAACAGTAAATACATGGAAATTTAAAAATGCAGCTTGTTACTGGAAAAAAAAGGAAATTAAAACAAATACACCTTGAATCTAAGGAAAATGAGGCTACATGCTACCAGAATTTATGGTATGTAGCAAAAATGTTCCTCATAAACACAACTGCAGTTGATAAGGAAGACCTCAAATAGTCAAAGCAATACTAACAAAAAAGAAAGCAAATGGAGGTATCATACTTCCAAACTTCAAATTATATCATAAAGCCATAAAAATTAAAACAGCCTGGTACTGGAACAAGAACAGACACACAGACCAATGGAATAGAATTGAGAGCTCAGAAATAAACAAACCTATATGGACAGTTAATCTATGACAAAGGGGCCAAGAATATACCATGGAACAAGGAAAACCTCTTCAATAAATGGTGTTGGGAAAACTGGTCAGCTATGTGCAAAAGAATGAAACTAGACCATTTCACACTATACACAATAATCAATTCAAAATGGATCAAAGACTTGGATGTAAAACCTGAAGCCATAAAACACATAGAAGAAAACAGTCAAAAACATGGCGAGAGCTTCAATCATATCTTTATATTCATCCCAACAGCAAGGAAAACAAAAGAGAACATAAACAACTGGGATTACACCAAACTAAAAAGGTTCTGCACAGCAAAGAAACCATAACTAAAATGAAAAGTCACCCTACTGAGTGGGCTGAAATACTTTCATATGATGTATTTAACAAGGCACTGTTAGATATCAAGGACCTACAAAGAACTCATGAATAACCCAATCAAAAAATGGGCAGAACTAAACAGACACTTCTTCAAAGAAAACATGCAGACAGAAAATAGGCACATGAAAAAATTGTTCATCATCACTTACCATCAAGGAAATGCAAATCAAGATCACAATAGAATAACACATTATACCTGTGAGAATGGCCTTTATTGAAAAGACCTTTATTTTTTTTATTTTTTATTTTTTTAATTTATTTAAGCTGGGGTACAGGCCAGAGGCATGGGGCGGCGAGAAGGTTCACCAGAAACAGAGTGGGGAGCAGAACAGGCAGATCAGAAATACACTGCTGAGGGGAGAAGTGGGCGAGGCAGGAGAGGTCTGCCACGCCATGTGGGAATCTCCCCGGCCGGGCATTGAACTCATGTCGCTGCTGCCAACAGCTCCGCAGCGCAGCGCCCAACCGCTGCGCCACCAGGGAGGCCCTGAAAAGACCTTTATTGAAAAGACCTAAACAAGTACTGGTGTGGATGTGGAGAAAATGGAGCCCTCCTACACTGCTGGTGGGAATACTGCTATCCAAAAGTCTTTATGGATAGCGTTATGAAAGTGTCTCAAAGATTAAAAATGGATCCACCATACAACCCAGTAATTTTGCTCTTAGTCATGGCGCAGCAGACCTCTCCTGTCTCTCCTGCTGCTTCCCTCAGCAGTGTATTTCAGCTGATCAGCCTGTTCTGCTTCCCACTCTGTCTCTGGTGAACCCTCTCACCACCCCATACCTCTGGCCTACACCCCAGCTTTCATGCATAAATAAATAAATATTAAAAAAAAAGAAAAATGAAAAAAAATACTCATTTGAAAGGAGACTTACACTCCCTTGATTATTGTGGTGCTAATTACAATAGTCAAATTATGGAAGAAACTTTACTGCTCCAAAACAGATGATGTGGTTTTACACACAATGCAATGATCAAAAAGGATCATAAAAGATAAACTCATGCCACATATAGCAACGTGGATGGTGCTGGAAGAGAGAATGCTAAGTGAAATATTACAGAAGGAAAATGATAAATGCTGATGTTGTCATTAATACGTGGAATATAAAAAAACCAAATTTGTAATCAGATAAAGAAAAATTTATTTTATTATTTTTAAAGATTTATTTTATTTATTTATGATTACAAGAACTGGTGCAGTGGGTGAGAGGATTCACCAGAAACAGAAGGGGGAGCAGAGCAGGCAGATCTACTGAAATAAACTCCTGAGGGGAGCAGTGTGCGAGATAGGAGAGGTCTGCTATGCCATGTGGGTTAGCTTCCTGTCCAGGAATCCGACTCATGCTACAGTGGCTGGTGACAGCTTGATAGTGCTGACACTTTAACCCCTGCACCACCAGGGAGGTCCCATAAAGACAAGTTTTAAAAACTGTCTCTTGAAACCTGACTATAGAACTGAAGCATCCTCTAAAAGGAAATAGAAATCATATGATAATATAAATAAATGCAGAGAAATCATTTGATAGTATTCAGCATCAATGTACAATAAATACTCTAAACAAGACAGGAATAAAAGGAACCTATTTCAATATAATAAAGGCCATATAAACCAATAGCCAACAAATACTTAATATTCTCCCCTTAATCTCAGGAGTAAGACAAGAATGCCTTGTCACCACTTCTATTTAATTTAGTATTAGATGTTTTGGTCAGAGCTATGAGATAAAAACTGAAAATAAAAGAAATCCAAGTAGAAAAGAAGTGAAATCATCACTATTTGTAGAAAATATGTTATATATAGAAAACCCTAAAGATGCTGCTAAAATACTGCGAGAAACAATAGAAACAGAAAAGTGAAAGTTGATAAGATCATCATACAAAAATTCATAGTTTCTTTAAATATACATGAGAAGCAAAATAAATCAAGAAAAAACTCCATTTATAATTGATTGAAGAGAATTAGATATGTCAGAATTGGCCTAATAAATGATTAAAAGGACCTAGGCAATGAAAACTGCACATATTATTAAGGGACTTAGTGACATAAGGGCAGGGAAGGATATCCAATGCTTATGCATGGGGAGAAGCTATACAATAAAAATGACCATCCTGACTAAAATGATGATTTATAAATGTAATGCAAGTCCCATCAAAATATCAAGAGCATTTTTCAAACAAATTCAATAAAATTATTGAAATTCATATGGAATCACAAAAGGCCTTTTATTGCATCTTGTAGAACCTTACAACAAACATTAAAAACAGGCCGGGTGGGAGAGAGACAAT
>PVIJ01012814.1:0-47926 GCA_004024925.1 Scalopus aquaticus
TTGTTCCTTATCAAATTTATCTTTTATTTCTAGGATTTATTTATAGTCATTGTTCCTTATCAAATTTATCTTTTATTTCTAGGATTTATTTATAGTCATTGTTCCTTATCAAATTTATCTTTTATTTCTAGGATTTATTTATAGTCATTGTTCCCCTGACTGGGTCATACATGAGAACAGCTGTTACCTATTTAACACATCTTTAGCTTCCTGGAACAAAGCATTTCTTGACAAAGGTCATATCAATTTATGTTTTCAAATTGAGAAGAAGAGAGTCACCTATTATCCATATAAACTGCCTATGAAATCTATTGTCCTTGAATTTGATCAAGTAAGGTTGAATGGATCGCTCTACAATGTTGACACTCTGGATCTATACTGGGAAAGCAAACACTAATGACTCTGAAGAAATGAAATTTGCCTTTTGAGACACGAAATAGCTTTCAAAAATTGGCATTTTTCTCTAGATGGATACCAAAGTTTGCACACATCCAGGAAGATTCAATCTTTGGTCTAGCCCATCTCTATAACTAGAGTCTCTCTCTGTTTCTTTCTTTGTCTTGGTCTTTCGAGCTCTATCATCTTTGTCTGTCTCTTCTCTTTGTCCTTAACATGTATTTGTATTTTTATTTCCCTACAGCAATTTATAGCAGAGCAAGTGTCTTCCAAACCTGGCCTGTCATTTTGGATAGGGCTTTCTCGTCATCAGAAAGAAGGGTCGTGGCTTTGGGAGGATGGTTCAATGGTCTCCCGTAACTTGTAAGTATCTGGAGAGACAAAGCTTCACCTCCTTTCTTGGAGAATATGTCAAGGATTTAAGCTCTGATTTGTTGGTAATATGTAAGAAAGAGAGAAACAGAGTTAGCAATGGAGGGCAAGAAAGAGTGAACCAGGAAAAAAGAACAGAGAGGAGTTTGCGGTCAAGAAATGCTGAGTAGCCATCCATTGCTCTCAACACAAGTGCTCACTCTGTTTTCTTATCAGGAAGGCATTTGTCATCAGTTTGAAGTTGAATTAATTGTATTAAAATCTACCACTGTGATGTTACTTACAATTCTGCACATGTTTTACTTGATGTATGGAAACCATGTTCTTAAACACGTATGGATTTGGAAGTGTATTTTATAGGCAAGCAGTCTATTCCATGCTATTCTTTTTAATATTCCATCTCTCTCTGTTAATTTGAAGCTTAATTCCTTTCCTAACTTTTGATTAGTTACTGTTAAGATTATAATGTGTATTCTTCACTTATCAAAGTCTAATATTAATTGACCTTTATATTTCTTTCTATATAAAAAAATCTTAGAATAGTCCTTTACTCTGTTTACTCCCCAATTTTCAAACTATTATTTTTGTGTATTTTAATGCAGACACATTTTAAAATTTTTGTAATCTTCCTCCTCGCATACACACACATTTTAATGTCTCTAAAATTGGCATATGTCTTACAACTGATGACCTTTTATAATCACTGTAGGCCTGAATTGGAAATTGAACTCAGTAGGATTAGCATTTGTTTCTACCAAAGAAAGGTACCATAAACCTGAGACTACTTAAATGAAAGCCCCACTTGGGCATTTTTTAAAAATATATTAGTACTATAGGTTAAGAGAGAAGAACTGTTTGAGTACCAGCTTGTGGTTCAACTTCCCTGGGGAGATACTTTTTGCTCCCATCTTCTCCCTGATGGCAAGATTGAGAAATGCACTTTTCAAAGTTTTCTGCTTGGCAGTTTTATTTTTTTATTTATTGGCAGTTTTATTTTTCTTATTCTTGTTTCAGAGCAACCCTTTCTCAGTTTCGGCAGAGTCTTATATTTAATTCATTTCTTGGATGAATTTATTTCACAGTATTCAGCTAAATAGTGCATCAGCAGTTGATGTATCTTGGATTCGGTGAAACTATACCGCTAGAAAACAATAAATGAATGTACAGATTTTTGAAGTAACTTAATCTGAATATTTATGACTTTCATTGTTTTGGATCCTTTTCTGCCTATTCTATTTTCCATTTTGCATCATTTCCCTTAAACCTGGGGCATATTTCCTCCAGAGGTGAAATTGTAGGTTTGAGTTGTCTGAAGCCATACCATCAGGCACCTATAAATCAGGAAATGTTGTGTCTTACAGGTATATGATCCACTCCCCGTTGTTCTTTCATCTTTCTTTCTAGATTTTCTAAAAATATTTTCTTTGATTATAAAACTAGAGATTTGTAGATATTTTTCTCTTAGTTATTCAAAGATAATATATAAAGTTTTCTAATTTTTTATTGCTGTTTTTGAAAGGCCATTTGTTACAGGGTAACATGTTTTAAATCTGACGTCTTTTTTCAGTTTGGGAAACTTCTCAATCACACTTGCTTTAGATGTTGCTTCTGCTCTGTCTTTCCTCCTGAGATTCCAGTTATGTGCGTTACAGACCTGTTCACAAGCTTCTGTCTCATCCCCCACCCCCAGTATTTTCAACCTTATTTATCTTTTTATTTTAAACTAGGATATTTGCTTCTCAAATGTCTTCCAGTTCATTAACTTTTCTTCCCCTGTGGCTAATATACTGTTTAAAAATTTCCATTAAGATTTTTAATTTTTAATTTCTCCATTTTAATTTTGCTGAGTAAATTCTTCAGTTCCATAATTTCAATTTGGTGTTTAATCTACCCTGTCATTATTTATAATTCCCAACTTTCTTTCACTTTCCCAATATCGTCTTTTACCTCCTAGAATAAATAAGTATAGTTATTTTTAACATCCGTGCTTGATAATTCCATTGTCTTATATATATCTGTTGATATCGTATTTTTCATTCATATTGATTCATTTACTTACATGCTTGATTATTTTTCAGTGTGTTTAATATTTTTGAGAATTAATTTAAAGCTTACAGAGTGACTTTTCATGTTTCTGGCAGACACCATTGTGAATGAATAATATAAGCTGCTGACTATTATCACATATTTATTTTAACATTTAACAATTTCACTTCCACTAGTCCAAGCACAGAGATTTTATTTAATCACCTTGATAAGATATATTTCTTAGCTTTTTATAGCTCTTATTTGTCTCAAGTTTTCTTTTGTTGCTTTTTAAACATTTAACTAGTAGACATTTTTAAAAATCACAAGAGTAAGTCCAAATGAATATTTAGTAATATTGCTACTTCTTGGTTTTCTGGTTGGCAGTAACTTCATCTAGCTATATCCATAACCCAAAACTCTTGGGCATCAAAAAAAAATTTTGCGAACACTGGTCAGATTTTTTTCTGAGGCCTTGATCAAAACTGTTTCATTCTCTTAGTCTAGTCATTTCTACAGAGGAATTTTTCAATCTTCCAACCTTGGGGTCAAGAAGAGAGAGCTATCCAAAGAAGAGAACCTGCCCATAGCTTTAGCCCTGAAGTTCAGTGATGGTCTTTGAACTTGGCTAATTAACACCATACCTTCAAGAGACTAAAGAGCAAATAGAACACTCACACTTTCACTTACTCATGACAATTATCATAATTTTCTATCATTGTTTTGTAACATAATTCTGCTTTGCAAAACATTAATATATATGGACTTTTCCCCTGTTATTAAATGGCCACAGCATGTGTAATTTTTTGTTTTGTTCTAGTTAACTTTTAATAATTTTACTTGTTCTGTTCATTATAATAATTTAGATATATACAGACACACACACATATTATTTCATTAAACTGCTACTTAATTTGATAAATATATCCCTCAGGTAAGAGCTTGAAAATTAAGTAAAAAACTTTCTATAGAATATTACTTGGTTTTTCTTTTTTCTCAGAAGCTCTACTTAATTTTACACTATTAATAATATATCTTTTAAAAATAGGAATCATTTTTCTGTCTTGATTAATAGGCTATTTTGTTGATCATTTGACCATTATGTCCAAAATTCAAGGCTTCTTTTCCCATAAACGGTCCTTATAGTTGTTATAATCACCTCATTGTATTTTATTTTAACAGGTTTCAAGTCAGAAGCACAGAGACCCAGGGAAAAATATCTCACAATTGTGTATGGATTCACGCATCAATCTTTTATGACCAACTCTGTAATGTGTCCTCACACAGTATTTGTGAAAAGCGGCTATCAAAATAATGGTGTGTATGTAGGGGAGAAGGCTGACCTGGAGAAAGAGAAATATGTAAGATAGTGAGGAGGGTAGAAAACAAAACAGAAAAGGGACACATTAGAGGTCAAAGTAAGTGCTGAAAATGTAAGAAACTCAGTCAACTTTAATCTTCACTGAGAGACAAGATGCAAAGACTGTGATTTCTGCATCTATCAACTCTACTGATAGGTCAGTATTATGTGCTACTTAATAAAATCCTACACATAGAACCAGGGGACTGAACTTGAATTTCCATTCTATCTGTGAAAATGTCCTTATGGACATTACCTGGGATTAACCACAAATCCTTGGTAGTCAGAGGGATCTTAAATTTGGGTTATTTTTTGCTTCAAATCATGTCACTGGAAATGTATTTCCTCTGTTTTCAGCAGTAAATCAGACACAGGGAAAAGACAAAATATATGTCTGAGTAGCTAGATGGAGAAATGAAAAAAAATCTTCATGAAATCGTAATTATTTTATTTGTTTTATCAATACAACCATGATTGTGTTCCAAACCTCTTTAAAAAGTGACAACTCTATCTTGTTTTCTCAGTTAAGGAACCCAGAGAGTATCAGTGCCTTCTATAATAGGATCTGGTAAAGTGTGATATTGTAGAGACACCACTTTCATAAGAAAGCTTTTTATTTCGAAGATAATGTGCATCAAAAAGAGATCTGGTAGTAAATGTAAAAAAAGTAACCAAGTCTACTGACAGAAGTACTAACATTTTGAATGTATTGATTTTTATGATTCCCTTTCAGCAGTTTCAATAATTCTTCATTAATTCCTGTAAAAAAATGTATTGTAATCTAACTCTATTTCCATATATCATAATTTGCTTCTTATTTTCTCAAACTTTCCCATTGTTGCTATTTTTATTTCCAATGGAGATTCCCATATTATTGGAAAGGTATTCACAGCTTTCCCAAGCTCATAAATATATGAATAGAAATTGCATCAAGATCCCTGGGTTGTTTACTTTCAAATGAGTTTATACACGAGTTTCATTTTAATAAAGGAAAAAGTTTATCAAAGAACATTTAGCCTCCAAGTTAGGTGCTGTGTGTAACAAACTCCCACAGTTTGACCTCTCGCCCCAAAATGGTGGTGCATTTGGACAAGAAGTACGCACAGTAGATTGTTCTGTGTTGAACAGTAAACGTGGAGCTAAATATTTAAGAAAACTTAAGAACAAACCTGGATGGTATAATAGATCTATTTTTTTTATTGTTATTTATGTCTTTTACATTTTGTATTCCCCGTGGGCAGCCCACCACCAATTCACCCGTAATAGGTCTATTTTTAATATTTTGAAGAAACCTGGGCCTCCCTGGTGGCGCAACAGGTTAAGTGCAGCACTATGAAGCTATCCAGAGCCACTACAGCAACGAGTTCGATACCCGACCAGGGAGATTCCCACATGGCGCAGCAGACCTCTCCTATATCGCCTGTTGCTCCCCTCAGCAGTGTACTTCAGTGGATCTGCCTGTTCTGCTCCCCACTCTGTCTCTGGTGAATGCTCTCACCACCCCATACCTCTGGCCTATACCCCAGCTTGTATACATAAATAAATAAATATTTAAAAAATATTTTGAGGAAACTTGATGAACAATGTACGGCTTGAAATCCACAATGTATATTTCCTGATCCATCACTTACAGAGCCAGATGCCCAAGTCTAGAATCGTTCACACTCTATCTTTAGTATGTCTGACTTTGCCCAGTTGGTTCTCAACATATGGAAAAGTGATAGCAGAGGGATATAATTCTACTACACAGATTCAAGAAGTTTGTGGGGACATTTTCTAAAACAATCTTCTCATTCCCTTCATAGTGTAAGAAACCTAAGCAAAAATTTTTATCTACCTTCCAAAAGTTGCAGGTACTTAGTAATAATTCCAAAAGTCCCAAATTTCTATAAAATGGATAATGGTTCATTATCATGCTATAAGACCAAACATGCTATAAGATATTAAATGATGTCTGACTTGCATGAAAAAAGAGAATTTAATCGACAACAGGTGAGCATTTTTGAGGCTAATTCTGCCCCTCACGACCAACTGCCTTTGGTCCAGTCGCTTCACCTGGCTGGACTTCCACTTCCTTTTCTATAAAATGAAAAAGTAGAGTCAGATATCCACCAAAGGACCCTTCGTGCTGGCATTTCGTGTATATGAAGCCTCACACTGCCCCTGAAGAAAAGAAGGGGCTGGCTAGCCGTGTTCTCTCTCTTCACAAAGCTGCGGAGACTCTCGCTCCAGCTGAGTGACTCAGGGCGGTGATGCCTAAGGACCTGCCGCCATCCCTGGCTGACCAGCGACTGCTCCCCGGGTCTGAGGGGCCCACGGAGCAATTGCTCAGTCTCGCCCTCTTGGCACTGTAGTTATACACAGGAAGCACAAACAGACGAACAAAAAAGATTCCAAGACAACTCCTTCAGGAATTGTTCAGACAGGAACGGCCCAAACAGAAAACACATGTGATTTCCCCTCCGCGGGGCCAGTCGCGTTTAGAGCTCAGGCGCACAGGGGAGGGCCGTGCCCTCCAGGCAGGAACTGGAGGCAGAGGCTTCCCCTGATTGCTGAGAGACAAGGGCACTGGGAATGCCTGTCAGTGGCTCTGTCCTGGGTCGGTCTCACAGCAGCCGGGCCGCGCGGGGCAAGCCCAGCACCGCTCAGCCTCACCCCTGCAGGAGGCAGGATGCAGGCCAAGTACAGCAGCACGAGGGACATGCTGGATGACGGGGACACCACGATGAGCCTGTACTCTCACGCCTCCACCGCGACCCAGCGGCCAGACCCCGGGCACGCAGGTACTGTCTCCCAGAGGGCAAATGGCGCCCTTGGGAAACACAAGCAATGACCTTCGTCTCCTGGGAACATGCAAAATGCAGGAAAGAGAGAAAAGAGAGAAAGGGCTCAGGATTTACAGTAACGGGCAACTGTACTTTTTAGAGCAGGTGCGCCACATGCAGGAACATCTGTTTCTACACTACTAAAATCTAACTCAGTATAGATGCCGATTTTGCTTTTCTGAAATCCTTCTGTTGCTGGCATAGTGGTTTGGAGTTGAAAGTGTGTTGTTTTTACCAAGTAAGGTTGGCACACAGACGTGAGATTGCACGTATGAATTCAGATGTATGGAAACTGTCTTTTTGCTAGTGTTGAACTCAGTGTTTTCTCTTTTTAAAATTTTATTTATTTATGCATACAAGAGCTGGGGTGTAGGCCAGGGGTGTAGAGGGGTGAGAGGATTCACCAGAGACAGAGTGGGGAGCAGAACAGGCTGATACACTGGTGGAGAGAGCAGCAGGGAGACAGGAGAAGTCTGCTGCACCTTGTGGGAAGCTCCTGGGTGGGGGATGAACTCCTTTTGCATTGGCTTTGGAAAGCTTCATAGTGCTAAGATTTAACCCCTTGTGCCCCCAGGGAGGCCGGAACTAAGGACTTTTAAGGAAGGCTTCCAAGAAGGTATATCAGCTCTGTATTTTGTCCAGTAATTTTGCGTCTCCAAGTTGTGAGGCCTTGCAGAGTCCTGTCAACATCAGGGATTTGGTCTCATCAACTGTGAACTGAGGGGACGAAAGTGAATGCTTTCTAAGGTCCCTTCAGCTCTGAAATCCTGATTTGATGATCTAAGCAGTGGCCTCAGATGCAATTATATCCCACTCCTGGTCTTTGTGCTTCTGTTGATTGCAAGAATTTCATTGAGAGGACTGAGTAACAATTTAAAAATATTTAATTTTAGTTCCATTTAGCTTCCATCTTACAATTTTATTCCCAATTATTCACCCCATGGCATTGTAATAAATTTTTTTTTTCAGTGCATAGAAGAGGTAATTCACACATAGTGAAGGAACTTATTTCCTGGGTGACTCAATCAATCTAAGCCAGAAATGTGACTTGAGTTGTAGTGAAAAGACATCACTAATACCAAGCATGTCTTTACTAACTGTGTGATATTAGACAAGTTACTCAAGTATTGTGGGGCCTCCATCTTTTATAAAATATGGAGAATAAACAGTATATTTTGCTTTTCATATGCCTGGTATTGTTTTAAACACTTTATACATATTAATTCATATCAACTTAATGTTAAACGTAATAACAAAACCTCTCTTTTTTTGTAATCAGAACATTATCCATTTTATTTTTATTTTTTCTTGATTAATTTTCTTATATCTATGTAAAGAGGAGCAACAATAAATATTTAATAGGTGAGTAGACATATCTATAAACATAACTTACCTATTAATTCTGGTGTTTGAAATCTCTCTATATTTTATTTATTTTTTATTTTTTATTATATATATATATATTTTTTTTTTTTTTTAGTGAAGTACCATTATTTTATATTCTTGCTAATTTTTTTTTTGACAGCATAGGAATTTTCCCCTCAGGTGTGATCCAGGTTGCTCTCCTGCCACCAAAGCACCCACAGTCCCCATCAAAGTCCATTGTGCTCTCCCAGCCCCCACTTCTCTTCCTCCCCCCACAATCCCCTTCTCCCTCTCCATCGCCCTTTGGATGCCTTAGATATATGGTCAGCTTTTAAGGGACTAAAACCTCTCCTGGGCCTCCCCGGTGGCGCAGCAGTTAAGCGCTGAGCTGTGGAGCTGTTGGCAGCAGCTACACAGATTCAACGGCCGGCTGGGTAGAATCCCACATGGTGCGGCAGACCTCTCCTGCCTCGTCTGCTGCTCCCCTCAGCAGTGTATTTCCGTCGATCTGCCTGTTCTGCTGCCCACTCTGTCTCTGGTGAACCCTCTCACCGCCCCACGCCTCTGGCCTGTGCCCCAGCTTGTATGCATAAATAAATAAATCTTTAAAAACAAATAAAACCTCTCCTATAAGATGGTTATGAACACTAAAGTTGATGTGCTGTGTAAAGAGTGTGCATATCACATCAAAAAATGTACTACTTGGGAAGTATTAGGGAAGCGTGGGGATTTCCAGCTTCTTTGATTCCAAGCAACGTGTTAAAGTGTCAGTTTCAGTAGCTACCTGACTTGTGTAACAGGAGATGATATGTTTTCGTCCAAAATGTCTTGTGAAAAGTCAGCTGTTGAGGTCTTAAATGGCTTGTGTATAAACTTTATTTTTCACCTTTGACTAGAGCCAGCAATTCTCACTAAGATTAGAGACCAGCATAATCAGGAACAGGCTGTTCAAGCACATTCTGCTGAGATTAGAGGGTGGGGAGGGAAGTGGAACAGGATAAAATACTAACTGAAACATCTGGCAACCTTTTTGTAAGAAGGAATTTGAACAAGTAGGAGTGGAGGTTACAAAGAAGTGTCTTGGAGGCAAACATCTGAAAATAGTTATCTTCCCCTCTATGTAGACCTGCTGCTTTCATTGTTTGCTAATGCAAATATTTAGAGGAATGTCTCTATAGACTTCTAGTTCTTTCTTAGGAAAATAAATCAGGTATAATTTTAGTGTTAAAAATAACAGAACAGGGCCTCCCAGGTGCCCAACGGGTTAAGTCACAACACAATGAAGCTATCCAGAGTCATTACACCTCGAGTTCGATCCCCAGCCAGGGAGCTTCCCACATGGCGCAGCAGACCTCTCCTGCCTCCCCTCAGCGTGTACTTCAGTCCATCTGCCTGTTCTGCTCCCCACTCTGTCTGTGGTAAATCCTTTCACATACACCCCCACACACACCTCTGGCCTACACCACAGCTTGTATACATAAATAAATAAATCTTTAAAAAAAAATAACAGAACAAAAGTCATGCTGGGAATTTTGGCCATGCGGACAATTCAGATTTGACCTAATGTAGCACAATTGTGACAGGAAATTATTATTTTTTATTTTAGAAACAATACAATAAATGATATGCATTCTTTTTTAAGACTTTAATTATATTCGGTATAAAAGCTATGTCCATGTTCAAAAATGTCAAACAATTTAGAATATAGAAAGCAAAAGTGAAAAGCAGTACCCTGACATCTTCCTTCCACAACCTTATGCTCAGAGCCACAATATGTCAAATATGTCGCAAAGTCTAAGGGCATAATGCCAGATATGATATGACCCGTGTTTATCAGCATACTTCAAGTCTAATATAATTCTTAACAAGCAATACATGTGGTAAGGTTTCACGGTAGAAGCACGTGTGTGATACAATGGAGAGCTTGGGCGCTTCTGCTTGGTATGGGGGGGAGGCGATCAGGAAAGTTTCGAGAAAGAGAATGACTATTGAGTTGAATTGACTTGAAGATGCTCCATGAGATATGGAATCAGGATTGGGGCATTTTGAAGTGGCCACTCCAAGCAGACAGATATGTGAGAGAATAGTCATGTGGTTCTAAATAACTTTGTGCTTTCAGACAACAATACGTCATAATGGGGCGATAGAGCTTGACAAGAGTCAAGTCTGGTAATTGAGGATCTGCTGTGCTATATTGGGCTGTTTTGATTCTAGTTTATCTTGATTCTGCTCAATAGGTAAAATGAGGTCAATGAAGGATTTAACAGAGTAGCATGATCCAGTTTGTGTTAGTGGAAGACCATTTGGGCTGCCGTGAGGAGGCTGGATTGAAAGAGTGCAGAACTAGATGAAAACTCTACCCAGATTTGGTTCTAGTCTAAGCCTGAGATTAGGAGAACTGAGCTGAAGTAGTATGGGGGAGGCACCAGCTATGAAGGGTGTTATGAGGACAGAATTTAACGATTTGGTAATTGGTGTCTTGTTGAGGACAAGGAAAAGGACAGCATGAGTGGATGAGGTTCCCTCTGAAGTTGTGTGGAGGATACTGCCATTTACGAGCTAGAAAGGAAAGGAGGAGTGGGAAAGATGATGGATTGGAGTTCAGTTTGAGATGTAAGAGAAGGAACGTGCAGTTGGGGTAGCCCAAAGACATCTGTGTGTCCAGCCTGTGGGTTAAGGTAAGGACTCTGAGCTGCATATATATATATATATATATATATATGAATTACTGGCGTTCAGGTGGGAATTAACTTTGTGAGAATGGGTGAAATCTCTGAGGAGGAGAAGATGAAATGAAACAATGAAAGAACGAAGAAGTGTGCCAAGGAGATTCCAAAAAGAGCTACCAAGATTGAAAAGTCAAGAGTGGTCAAAGTAGGACCAAGAGAAAGAAGCATCTAGAAAAGCAAGAGACAATAGCTTCAAGAGAAATTCAAATGTCAATGATAATGAATGTTATTCTAAAATAAAAAAGCAATACATGTTTCAGAGAGTTCAAGATAGAAGCTAGATACAAATGCACTGTTTTAGCAAGAAGGAGGAAAATAGATCACTGGTAATTTTTGAAAGGAACTAATAGTTAAGAAGGAAAATAAACCATTTAAATCATTTTTTTCCTTCTTTTCTTTTTTTGAGGAGACTAACTGTAAAAAGAAAAGATACAAAGCATGAGTTACTATGGGCTTGAGTGCTTTTAAATTATTTTTTAAGGTGTAGGAGATTCAAAATCAATTGTAGTTTGAAAAGAAGTGCCTAGAGAGCACTTTACAGTAATACTCTACCCAGAGAGCAAGAAGGAGTTGACTGATAGGTCAAAATTCCTGCTGGAGACTAAGTTCAAGCCTATCAACACAATATAGACACTTACGTGGTTCAGGGGCCTCCCTGGTGGCGCAGGGTTAAAGCCTCAGCGCTATCAAGTCATCGCCAGCAACAGCAGCAGGAGTTTCATTCCCAGCCAAAGAACTTCCCACATGGCACAGCAGACCTTTACTGTCTCCCCGCAACAGTGTATTTCAGTCAATCCTCCTGTTCTGCTACCCACTCTCTCTGGTGAATCCTCTCACCCCCTGTACCTCTGGCCTACACCTGTTCTTGTATGCATAAATAAATAAAATTAAATTAAAAAAAAAATTACTTGGTTTAAAAAAAAATCCTTGAATAATAAATTCAAATTCCACTTTCCCCCTATTCATATCATTATAATGTTCTTGAATTTTCCCTAATTTTTTAGCTTCATTCCTCGACTGTAGCATAAACCTTTATTGCAGAGTCATGGCATAAATCACTTGTAGTGAATTCCATGTGGTAAGTACACACTCAGAGATATTGAGCTTTATGAGGCAGGCACAGAAGAGACTCTAGTTTTAGGCACTTAGAGAAAGGGAAGAAATCATTTGAATCAACACACAAAAATGTTCTGTGGTATATTGACCCTTATGTCAGAATATAGCAGATATATCCGAAATCATGGATGAAAATGTTACTGTGTTTATTCATATGAGTAGTTTAGAACAAAGTGACATTGAATCTGGTTCTATAAGGCTGAGTCCAAGTTTTCCAGGCAATGATGGGGGGCGGGGGGGAGGGGGACTTTCCCATGGTGAGGACCTCCTGTGCAAGATCAGAGCAGAGCAGAAAGAGCTAGTCTGGTGCACACACGACAGATGCGGGCTCTGTAGCCTTTTATGGTATGGTTATAGGAAGAGGATACAGGAAAGTGGTGTTTTTTCTATATATATCGCGTTTTCCTGGGGATGTTTATCTCATTCCTAGGCCGGTGCACACCTTTTTCTAAACATGCCTCAGGAGACAGGAGTTCTCCAAAAAGTAAAACCACAAGAAAGCCAAACCAAACTGCAGGCCTCCCCTCCCAGGCAGCTTATTTTTCTTATTTGAGGGCTGGGGTAGTCCCTAGAGAGAGACCTCATTATGATCAGGGGCACTTGGAATAAAATTCGGGAGCATCAAACCCACAATAAGAAAGAAAAATAACTAGATGGGAAGATAGCATCGATGAGAATGAAACTGTGACGTGTTTAAAGTCTTTTCATCCTGGAAGCATGGTGTCTTAGGATGGGCCTGCTGGTTAAATTCCCCGGGGTTCTGGTGTCCTGGACCTGACTGTGAATATTGAGGAATGAGGGATAGAGAAAGAAAGAAAGGGGTGGGGGAAGAGGAGTGGGAAAGGAGAGGGTGGAAGAAGAAGAAGGTGAGAGGGAGGAGGAGCTGTGTTAAGCTAAGCCCACCCTTTGCTGACAGAAATATTGCTGGAAAGTCCATAGATTTTTAATAAATGACCTGTAAAGTTTAGTTTTAGATAACCTTCTGGCCTGTAAATATCACATCGTTTTAGGTAATATTTACTTGTCATCATTTCATCCTTCATTTGTTTAAATATGTATTTTCAGGATGGGAAATACATTAGTGAACAAAATAGACAAGATCGCTGTTCTAGTGGAATGGATACTCAAGGGAAAGGAGATAGACAAAACCAAACACAATCTGTGAAAATGTTACTCAATAATCTTACTTTTTAAAAAATGCTTGAAGGAGGGACGTGCTGAAAATGACTCATGGACTCCTCCAAGGACATGCTGTTTCAGCTGAGAGCTGTGGGATGGGAATACCCAAAATCCATTGCCCTGAGCTGGCGCAGAAGCACAGGCAGAGCAGGCGCAAAGGTCACTCCTTATCAAAGATAAACAGAAACCACTGTGAGGAGAGCATTTGAGTGATGGGAGAGCACTTCTGTTGCCAGGAGATTCTGGGTGCTTTGTCTATCACATGCCAAGAAACTGAAAAAGGCAGAGGACAGGAATTGAATCTTTAATGTGCGCTTTTATTTTTATTTTTTTAAAAGTGTATTTATTTATGCATATAAGAGCTGGGGTGTAAGCCAGACGTGTGGGCGGGGTGGGGGGAGGGGAGGGATGAGAGGATTCAGAGTGGGGAGCAGAAGAGGCAGATGGACGGAAATACACTGGTAAGGGGAGCAGTGGGTGAGACAGGAGAGGTCTGCTGCGCCATGTGGGAAGCTCCCTGGCTGGGGATCGAACTCATGCTGCAGTGGCTTTGGGTAGCTTCATAGTGCTGAGACTTAACCCGGTGCCTCACCAGGGAGGCCCAAATATACAATTTTTAAAAAAGCATTTTTTTGGTGAAAATCTTGAATTTTATTCTTAATGTAAGGCAAACTATTGACAATTTTATGTAGGAAATTATTATTAAGAGCAAAAAAAATTGACTTTTAAAGATGTATTAATGTCTGTGCCATGATTTCAACTTACTTTTCATAATATATTGTTTCAGAGGAAAATCATCCTATTTCATATTTCTATACCTTCTTTGTCCCTTCCCATCCCACGTTTGGAAGCACTGTCAAGCACAAACCTCTGTGCTAGTGTTTGTCATGCAGAGGATTTTGCAAGAAAGGAAATGGATTTATGTGTTTTCAACCTTTCTGCTTTAGAACCCCCTTGAGTTCCCAGTAAAATGGAACTCACAGGTCAGAAAGGGATCAAAGCTTGTTTGAGCATTTTGCTCTCTGTTTCTAGATGCTTCCTGAGCCTGGTGGGGAAGGAGGGTCCACCTTGGCAGATAGACAGGTCATCCAGATTGATAGATGAGTTCCATCCGGTAATGGGTTTGCTCATGACTCAGCAGAACCGCCACAGTTATGCAGGGCAGACCTGAGGGCATGGCAAGAGGAGGACGCTGGCTTCAGCTTTTTTTTAAATTACTGAACTGGTGCAGAACTGAGATAGCACAGATCCATCCCTGAGAAACTGATGAGCGTGTGTTTTTGAAGAGATAGAAATCTTGAATGCACTTACAAAATCCTTACCAACGAATGACTTTCAACCAAGAAATTCCCAAAAAGAAACCGCAAAATGGTCATTTCTCATTATTACTAACAGATTTGCCCTTGAATTTTTTAAAAAATATTTGTTTATTTATTCATACAAAAGCAGGGGTATAGGCCGGAGGTGGAGTGGGGGGAAGTGAGAGGATTCACCAGAGACAAAGTGGGGAGCAGAACAGGCGGATCAGCTGACAAAAACTGCTGAGGGGAGCAGCCGGGAGACAGGAGGGGTCTGCTGCGCCATGTGGGAAGCTCCCTGGCCGGGGATCGAACTTGTGCTGCAGTGGCTGCAGAGAGCTTCATAGTGCTGAGACTTAACCCCTTGTGTCACCCGGGAGGCCCAGATTTGCCTTTTAGAAAAAGCTCGTACATGGAAGTAGGGTGTGGTGGGGAAGGGTTGACTGGATCGCCTTTTCCAAAAGTAACAAATTTCCTCTCCTCTCCGATGAGGTGAAAGATGACTTCTTGTAAAAACATTTTCATGAGTCTTTCATAATGTGAACTTCCACAAAAAAAGGTATACAAAAGGCCATACCAATAAGTGGTGATACAGAATTTGATTCAGGGCGAAGTGGGGGTGGGGTGGGGCTTGAGAAAGAATCTAACTGAGTGCAGTGAGACTTGGTCCTGAGCCCTGCGCCACGTTTCTGAGGAAGAAGGGGGTTATCTACCCCTCATTACCCTTGTCCCACATAATTTGTTCCTTCCCAGAACCGGCTCCTCTCACTGGCTGCTGACACCGTTCCAGGAGGAAGAAGCAACCGAACCCTGCCTATTTTTCTGTTGTTGTTCCCTGCAGAGCCCAGGCCTGCGTCTTCGGTGTGGCGCCCAGCGGCCCTGACCTTGCTGACCTTGAGCTTGGTGCTGCTGATGGGCCTGGCAGCCCTGGGGTTTGTGTGTAAGTCTGCGCTCTGACTTGGGGGAGGATCCTGGTCCCAGGTTTGTCTAGGATAAGAAATACTTGCTATGCATTCTTTTTCTAGCTTTTACTCTGGAGCCTGCGGATCATGTAATTCTGATGCACCTATTTAAATGATGAGTCCTGGAAGAAGCCTCAAAATCCATCACCAGCTAGATTTTAGCATTCTGTTTGAGATAAGGTTTTGTATTTCTGTATCAATATTTAAAGTCAGCACTTTTCAGTGAATGTGAACTGCAGCCCTCTTCCATTCCATAAAGGTGTTATAGCTGCAGTGGTTTTTTGCTTAGTATGTCTGACTCAGTGGGATCATATAGAGGGAAGAGATTTCATTTATATTCTACTCTCTCCGTAGAAAAACAGACCAGGTCCTCAATCCCTAGGGTATTTTTTTTAAAGTGCAGGAAGTTACAGAATCATTTTTGCAAACCTTGTGTAAATCACATGAAAAAGAATGCAGATGCAAAAGTCCCAACTTCCGCTTGGAAGTGGGCAAACTTACTTCTCTTGGGGTGCAAAAGAAATCACCCCATCACCCTCTGGATTCTTCTCAGTGTCATCAAAACAGTATCAAACAGGTCAGCTAAGGGCAAACATTCAATTTAATGACAAACATATGGAGAATTTATAAACTGTAAATTCTAAACATTAAAGCAGCAGACTAGAAATATCCATCCAGCATTTGGCAAACTGGGGCTTCAAGGACAGAGAGGGGGCCACTTCATGTGACAGATAAGTAGGGGGTGACCTCATCCTTACTAGGAGAGGAAAGATAAGACCTTAGAGAGAGAGAACATGTTTACTGATAAACCCTGATGAGAATTCGAATCTGCGTTCTTCCAGGTCATAAAAGAGGAAGCAGTGATTGCTTCTTCAATTAGGAAAAGTACGAGCACTTAAGACAAGATGATTTCTTGGATTATAACAGGTGGAAGTGAAAGATGTAGCCAAGAACAGCAGCTTCTCCTGGGCTTCAGCAGTCTCACTGCTCTCAACCAAAACAGTCTACTGTCTTAAATGATGGTAAAACCCTTCTGAATCTCAGAGTCTGGATTGGCCCAAACTAGTTTCCAAATTCAGGTGATTAGAGGCCTATCTGACCCCTTTGGGGGGAGTCACCCCACTGTTCGGATGAAGATCCTGTAGTAATCTTTCCTGAATATTGAAGAAGGTGGCTCAAGGTAAAAGGTCACATAGAGAAGATTTTAACCTTCATAAATTAGATTTTTATAGGAAATTTTAGAAATGTTGTGATTTTAAAACTTGAAATTAACTAGAGTGTAAATATATAGTGTATATAGGTACATATATATGTGTGTGTGTGTATATATATATATTCCTTAGTGTTTCTATCCTAACCCCAAAACTGTTTACTTCATTTTGATAGAACTATTGATTACCAATCATAATTTTTTTGGCATATAAGGCAACTCTCATGATTCATTTTAGATTGAGAAACCTGTCATTTAAACCCAGTGTTCAAAATTTTTAGCCAAGTGATATTAAGGAAGTTAATTGTCCTCACTGAGCACAATTGAAAATATGTATAAGTAAAAGCATAAAAATGATAATATGACTTTTTCAATGATGGAAGCTAACAAAATACGGTACACTGTCAATACTTGACAGAATGATCGACAGATAAATGGATTTATGGTTTTAGGTTGAATAATAGTTTGGAAGTATACACAAAAATTTACATTAGGTAAATATGTTAAGGAGTTTATTCTTGCCATTAAAACTGCATGATTCTGCATTTTCAGCTAAGGAAACGGACTTATAGAAATTCATTTGTTCAAAACAATACAACTTATTATGTACTAGATTCTAAACCTGAATATAAGCAATATGAGATCTCAGACCTGTGATCTTAAACAACAGACTATTTTGTCTTTTCCATATGCAGAAACATAAAGAGAAATAGAAATGAAAAAATAAGCTGTCCCGTCTGATTTGGTAACTTGGGTTAGTTTTTCAGTTCTACCAGCTCTCCAATACTCAGAAAGACAGCATTTTTCAAAAGGAAGAAAGATTGGGGAATCTCTCCAGACAGCTGCAATCTCTCCAAATCCAGAACAGGAAGCTTGCCCAAACTCTGCAGCTTGTAGCTGAAAAACTGTGTCGTGAGCTCTATAACAAAACTGGAGGTAAGTGAGTCCTCTGCAGAGCTCTCTTTGCCTCAGCACCCTGTCAATACAGGGCTGATTCCCCACCAGTGTATCAGGGAACTCTATTATTTAACTGGCTGTCCGGCAAACTTAGTGTTTGTGTATCCAGATTATCACCAATGATCAGGTTCAATATCAAGAATTTCTTGAGGGCCTCCCTGGTGGCCTAGGGGTTAAGTCTCAGCACCATGAAGCTATATCAGCCACTGCAGCATGAGTTTGAATCCCCGCCAGGGAGCTGACCCACATGGTGCAGCAGACCTCTCCTGTCTCGCCCACTGCTCCCCTCAGCAGTGTATTTCAGAAAATCTGCCTGTTCTGCTCCCCACTTTCTCTCTGGTGAATCCTCTCATCCCCACCCCACTGCACCTCTGACATACACCCCAGTTCATCTATGCAAAAATAAATTTAAAATTTTTTTAATTATAAAAAAATCTTGAGATTCAGGAACTTTAAACAATAAGAATAATTAACTTTGAATAACCAAAATAATAGTACAGTAAATAAAATGCAGGGTTATTGGCCAATTTACTTGGCACATAGGGACCTAAGAGTAGTATATATTTCAAAATTTCTTTACAAATCTTTCCCCATTAAGAGAGAATGAAAGTATAACTACACTTCTCAAATTTTAAGAGTCATATAAGTATCATGTTAAAATGGAGGTAAACTGAATCAAATTCCGGTTATTTTAATGTCCTATGACTTGTCTGGGTAACAAAAATGTGCATTTTGATAAGGATCACCAGTGATGCCAATGCCAATGGAAGAGGAACCATTCTTTGAGCTACTAGATGAGACCAGAAGCATCACTTCAATCCTATTTCATCCCTTTGTTTCATTCTTTTTAGGCCAACTCTATTCAAATCAGCATTCCGTTCTGTTCTTTATATCATGCATGCACAGGAAGCAACATATATTTCCAAGTCTCCACTTTTAATTTATCTTTTAGGGATTCTAAAGTAGGATGATGTCTCTTATCTTCCATGCAGGCCCCACTTCTCCTCATGCCCAGCCATACCGATTGCATGGGCGCCCCCAAAATAACATCAATAAACACCCTCCCACTTCTCTAAGTGATTCTTCCCCACAGGACTCATAATCTCATTACTCACAAGTTTCTGTCTTTTCTTTACATGGTAAATTTTATTGAGATATAATTAACAAACCTAGTTGCATGCACTCAGTGTATACAACATAATGATTTGATGAACATATACATTGTGGAGTGATTATCCAGATCAAGCAAATAGGCATATCCATCATGTCACAGTGAACTCCTTATTTTCTTCTAAATGATTGTAACTTCCTTCATTGGGTCCATATTATCCAAAGACAGTCCAAGTTTTTTTCTGAAACAAGTTGTCTCTGAAATTTACATCTAGCTGTATAAAAATAGATGAGAACTTACACAAATAAATTGTTTAGTCTAAATATAAATCTATGTGAAAACAGGTTAATGATGTCCTTTATTTTTATGAAAATGCTCACATATTTTTGGTTTAATGTTAGTTCTTTGGTTTAATGTTAATTTTACTCTGTTCTTCATTCTTATGGTCCTCTTAGCCATCCATTTACCCATCCACTTAATTAATATTTATTGAGTACCTACTGATAATCCCAAACAAAACATATATGAATTTCTGCACTCATGCATCTCTTACTCTGTTGGGATGATAACAATAAATAAATTAAAAACATCAAAAAAGATTATCAGCTTGTCGCAGTTTGCCTCCAAATTTCCCAGGTTAAGTAATGAAAGACCTACATTCTCAGGAACGCTAAGCCCCAGGGATACAAAGTAGACCGATCAACCTAAATGTAATAAATGTAATATATGGGAGAGTAATCAGTCTTATGAGAAATAAAGTAAAATAACTAAGGGTTATGTATGTAAGAGGATTTTCAGAAAGATAATTATAAATTGTTTCTTAAATCCAATGCATATTGAGTTTCTGAACAAATGAAAAGCTCTTTATGAAACTGAATTTCTTTCTGTATGCTGAATTACAGAGGTAAGAAGCAGGGAAGTTCTACTCATTCATTACTACATTCTAATGCCCATGAAAGTGGTTAGTATCTCTTTCAATTTCTAATACATATTCAGTACCAAGTACAATTCCCGGTATATGGTAGTTGTTCAATAGGTATTTGTAGTTCTCATTGCTAAGGCAATTAAATAGCTACAAGAAATCCTTTTAATTTGGGTCGTCAAATAGTATATAAATTTTAAGAGAGGAAACAAAGCAGACTTGGGTAGAAAATAACTTATTAAAATTCGTTTCTTTCCAAGAACACAAATGCAGTCCTTGCCCAGATTCATGGAAATGGCATGGGGACAAATGCTACCAATTCTCTAAAGAGAGCAAGAGTTGGCATGGCTGTGAATATTTCTGTTTCGCTGAGAACTCTACCATGCTGAAGTTAAATACGCAAGAAGCACTGGTAAGGTTCTGAAGTTTGATCAAAGTCCTCCCACAAAGAAGTCTTTCAAAGAGCTATACAAAAAGATTCTAAGCAGTCAAAGGCCACAGTCTCCACTTACAGCAATCAACACTTAAATGTTAGTCCTATTGCCTTCAAGGGGCCCCTGAGATAGAGTTCTGGTCTCCATAAAAGAACCCCATAGAAACATGTCCTCAGCACACCTTCAGTCAGGAATCAAATGAAAAATATCTTCATTCTTTACCTCTTTTGGTTTAGGTTAAAAAGGAACAATATTGATGCAATATCAGAAAGATGAAAATAGCACTTCCTGTTATTTCATTGTAAAAGTGACAAAGACTAAGATTTAATTAAATTGTTATCCTATCTAGAAATAAATATCTTACCTTCCAGAAGGTAAGATAACATAAGATAACCAACCTAACATAGATTGGTCAAGGCAAATATGAGAATAAAACTATAAATTGACATGTATTGTGTAAGTACATACAATTAAATACACTATTAAAGTGTTCCCCTTTCTCTTTCATCTATTATTCCTCAAGCAATATGACCATTATTTCTTTATTATTGTTTTAGTAGAGGTCTCGGCCCAGAGTAGGTTATCAGCAAAAGACTATTTAATTGAAATATATGCCCAGTTAACTATGAAAATGCTCACATTCTTCTAGTTACATGTTAATTCCTACCCACTTTCTAAAATCTGTGATGACTCTCTCATCTACTAAAATCTTTTTTCAGCCTTTCCTTAAAAAATCAATTTAGACAGAAAAACATTTTTTTTTACTATGAAAATGAATTCTAGCATAACTCCTCCTCAGCGGTCTTGTTGTGTTTCCTCTAATTCTTGAGGGCTCAGATTTATAATTGAACTGTACTATATTAAGTGTCAATAAATGTTATTATAAAAGTTATATAGATATGTATCTTCATGCACTTCATATATCTGCATTTATTTAACACATCTGCACATAATTTATTTTCATTCGAATTTTTCATTTGAAAGACCACCATTCAATGGAAAAACATCATTTTCAACAATATTTCTTTTGACCTGCCTATGGTATGTTGACTACAGGGATCGTTTCATTTACATTTCCCGTAATCTGTTATTAAACCAATATATGCCAATAATTTCAGAGTTAAAAATATAACAGTGAGGTTAAAAAAAACAGTATATGTTTTTCAGGAACTCATAGTACAGTGGAACGACAAAAAATAATTACAATAAATTTATTAATTACAATAAATTTATTTAATTTCTCTGCTAATGAGAATAGATAGAAGGTAGTAAACAGCTTTTCAACACCATTTTTTGACCTCAAATAGGCAGCCGGTCATTAGCAAAATGGATTCATTCAAGAACAACAACAATAAGCACTTAGGAATTGCAGATTCAAGGTGAAATCCCACACACCCAGAACAAAAGAGGAAACGCTAATACAGGTTTTAGATGGTGCTGTCCTAAACAAAGAGTCCAGTGCAGGAAACTGGAAGTTTGAAGTGTGGTGGCTTCTCATTGGCTGGGTCATGGCAGTCTCTCATTGGCTGAGCTGTTGCTAGGCAAGAAGGAGTCTCCTCCCCCCTCTAGGTTGAGATAGGGCATTGCTCTCTGGGTGGAGTGTGTGTGTGTGTGTGCACTGCTTGCGTATGTATGGGATCACTTTTCTGGCATCTTGACCTCATTTAAGTTAGGTTTCTGTATATTCATATTCACATCCTATTAGAAAAAGACATGTCACATGTATAACAGTATATGTGTATATAATGTACTAGATAAATAAATGAAAAATGGCTCTCTTCTTCTTAATCTTGGACAAAAATCATTCTTCCACTTGGATTAAAGTATATTATTATTCTCTTCTCCTTCCTGGTCTGTCCTTTCACATATACTTATAAAGGTAACATCCCCATTCCTTCTCTTTTCCTTCTATATTCTTTCATTTTCCAGTATCACATCTCTTTGTAAATCTGTCTCCCAAATATTTTATATTAATTTTTATGTTTAATATTGTAACTTTAAAATAATGGGCCATATGTAAATACTGGTTGATGTGGTCTTTTTTTAAGTCAATGCAATTTTTTAAAGTTGAAGGAACATTGCATTATAAAATAAGTTTCAAGTATGTATAATGTGGCACTTGGTTTCAGAGTGTCAGTATCTAGTACATGATTACTAAGATAAAATAGATTCTTTAACTGGGACAAATGAGCTGAGCTCAGGAAAAGTGCATTATCTCTTAATTACAGTCATGGATGGAGGTAGGACTCATGTAATTGCTCTCATGTTATAAGTGCTGGCCTGCCCCCTTCGTGTGTGTGTGTGTGTGGTGTGTGTGTGTGTGTGTGTGTGTGTGTGTGTGTGTGTGTGTATGAATGATCAGGGCATTGCTCTTCTGGTTGTTATAACAACTCTAAACTAAAGGTTTTCTTACGTGCCTTTCATAGGACTTTGCCCTACCTCAGAGCTACTCTGAGTTTTTCTACTCTTACTGGACGGGGTTATCCCGCAATGGCAGCGGCAAGTCCTGGCTGTGGACCGATGGAACCCCTTACCCCTCTGAACTGTAAGCCTTCACAACGCTTTATGGGAAAGACATTTAACTGAGAGGTTTTGCTTGATTGACAGACTTCAGCAGTTTAGTTCAACAAGCACTGATCAAATACCTACTTTGTATTGGAAACTCTGTAGGAGATCCATCTAAAGATGGGTAAAACATGATGCCTGTTCTTGGGTGACTTTTGAACCAGTGAGAAAGACAGATACAGAAGGTTAGCTTGATAGGTAGGAATAGTTTTCTGTTGGGCTGCTTTCTGAAATTTTGATTTATTTAAGGGCCTGAAGTCTCTCAGAGCATACATAATGAGTTGCCAGGAAGAAAGAGAAGGAGAGAGGGAGGGAGGGAGGGAAGAAGACAGAGAGAGAGATAGAGACAGAGAGAGAGAGAGAGACTCACTGAGATAGGGCCAAGTTTATTGTTGACTTGTTTAATGTCCCACCACAATCTGTCAATACCCGGAGACAGTACAGTGCTTCATATTTCTGGCTTTCTGTGCAGTGAAATGGGGAGTACATCTTTAAAAATACAGCCTCTGAGGATACATTTGCTGATGATATAAACAGTAATATTACCACAATTTAGTCTCATGTGAGCATTTGGATAGACGTAAGCATGGTCATATTCCTTTGAAAGAGGTGAATGTGAATTCTATACAAAAATAGATAATAACTTAAATCATGTTTGCCCAGACCATTCTCTATATACCATGTAATATTTATTCTCCACGGAGATAGCACATGTTCAGTGTATCAATGTAATAATGTGTAAATTTTGTCCTTAAAAAAAAATGAGGAAGGTACGTAAGTTTTCAGTAAAATCATGATCACTTCAGATCATAATTAGTGTTTTAGCTTTTATTAGGAATATTTTTTGTTGTTTTGATTGACCTGCTGCTTATTCTGAGTTATGATAAGTATGGAATTTGAAGAGCTGAAAGAGCTTGGTGCCCTTCTCTTTCTAGTAAACTCATTTTGGGTATCGATAACTTTACCAAGTTAGGTATCCACCCTCCCCCTCCCATACTTTTTATGCACTGGAATTTTCATTTTAAAAATAATCTGTGGCTAAATTAACTTCTTTTCTCCTTTTTTAGGTTTGAGATCAGAATAGATTTCACCAGCCTCAGAAACAGAGACTGTGTGACCATCCTTGATGGAAAAGCTTTCTCAAAAGACTGCAAAGAGTTGAGGCGATGTGCGTGTGAGAAGATGGCGGCCCTGGTGAAGCTCGACAGGCTCCAGGAGCTCAGCTGAGCCATCCCCTGAGGTGACCCCTTCTGCAGCTGCAACTACAACTTTAAGTTCCCTTCAGAGAAACTGAAGACTGAATATGCCGATCTCTTAGCTACACCTGTAATGTTTTCAGTTCCCATTTTCTTCCATTTGAACCATATTTATACAACAACTCAGAGGTCAATGCAAGGGAAATTTGAGACAGGAAATGAAAAAATAATCCGAAAAGGCAAGGTCTCTGACTGCTACAAGAAGACTTTCCATGTTTCGTGTACAGGATCACCACCACTTCTGAGCTTGGAAGCCTGCATGTATTTACCAGTCACAAGGAAGTCTTATTTATGTACCTCCAGCCAACCTCAGAAACCCATAAATTTATAATCCACCTTCTTGACTTAGAGGTAACTTTCTAGTGTCTTCCTTAGCATATATTATGAGCTCCCTGTTTTCATGTCTCCTTTAATATCTGGAGATGTGAGAAACTTACGAAAATAGAGATAAAGTAAGTAACAACTTTCGCCTCCATACCCAGGTCGTTCATGAGACTTTAGCAATCATTCCCCACACTGTGCTATGAAATACACAATTATTTCTTTTTGCTTGCTTCGGTGCATACTTTTTCCTTCCCAGACTCTCAAGATAGCTTCCATCTGCCATGTTCATGGCCTGCTTCCCACTAAAATAATCCCCTTTCTTAGAATCTGAACTTCTTACAATATACCTCTTCAATGTCAATTTAAGACTGCAATAGTTATCTCCTTTGCCTAAGAATTTCTCCCACAAAAGAAATTTTCTCAACTCAGTTCCATATCAGAATTAATATCCCTCATTTTCCTCTCAGAGTGCAAGAACAAAAGTCAGTCTCTCTATGTGCACATGTTTGGTTTCAGTTTCTATTTTCTTCCATCTGATCTATGTTTATATTTTGCAGGTACTGAAGATTTAATAATAATAAATAATGTAAATTATTTTATTTTAGAATGGATTTTTGATTTTGGGGAAAAATTAGCATGGGGATGTGCTTCAAACTTAACAATAAGAGCTTTAATTATTTGAGCCCAAGGTTTTTGATGACTCTATGAGAGTATTGATTGTTTATTTCAGAAAAATAAGAAGTCTTTGAGAGGTATCCTCAAAGCTGGTTTTTAATAATTTCCTAAAAAAAAAAAACCCTTTGACACAAGTTGATGTCATGAACACTTGGCTAAGGATCTATAAGCCTATTTGCAATAGGACTTATCCAATCTGGTTATCCAATAGGTTATCCAATCCAGCTGTGGAAAAGAGAAAGACTGTGACATCCAGGTATAAAGCTGCTGTCTTGACATACCTTTCTCAGGATGCAAATAGACACAAACACAAGAGAGGTCATTGCAAATAACACCATCATAGTGTTCAACTTCATTGGCTTATAGATAAATCAATAAATACTGCTCTAGAATGGAGAGTTTATTATAAATCTTTGTATTTCAGCAATGGAAATAAGTGGTTCAGTTTCATTTTTGTAAACATCTATCTCATTTAGTCAAAATGATAAATAGAACATGTATTCATTTTCATAACATTGTCACTTATCAGTCACTACTGGAAGATTTCTTAAGAACTTTTAATTTTCTGTTGACTAGCTTGGAAACGTCTTAAGTATTGAACAAACTTTGGGTTAATTTAATTTGTCCTACAGAGAAAATTAAATTGTTTCATGAGATGTTTAGATCCCTTATTCTGATGTTTTATTGGGAAAATCACTTTACTGCACACTTATTTTGTGAAATATAAAGTAGAAATAATTATAATTTCCTCATGATTCTTCTGTTGGTAGAAATAAGGTAAATGTGAAATTTTATAAGTTAAATTGCAATGTAAGGGATATTGAAAATAGGTAAAAAAAAATAAAAAGGGAGAAGGAACTTAGTGATTCCATTTTAAATTTAGAGAAGCATCAGCAGGTCTAAACAGCCTAATTTGGAAAACTGTATTTATGAAATAATTGTAGAAAACCACTTACACTGGGGAATTGTGGAGCTTACCAAATATTTCCCATAATAGGTGCAAATATTTTACAAATATGGCTAATATAATAAGCACACAAGAATACAAATTAGCGCTTTAGCTAAGCAGTTGTTATTTAAGCCTTATTTTTGCAGAAAGAAAATATGACTGCCATGAAAAAGTCAAATGACTTTGCAGACTAAATTATAAAATAGGTGCAACCGGGTGACCCCCCAGGAAAAAAGGAGGTTCCAGATTCCTTGCCCCACCCTAAGGAAGGGTAGAACTGGGCTAGGAGGTGAATCTAGAAAAGACTAAAAGAAGAACTGAGAGAGGGGAGAAGACCTGGCTGAGGAGAAGTGGAGAGAAACTGAGAAAGACGAGATTAAGAGGAAGACTTGGAGGAGGCACGTGGAGCAGAGAGACATGAGAAGACACACTCCGCCTTGCACTTGCACCAGGCACACTTGAAAGAGACAGAGACGCGTGTGAGAGACCCGTGGGGAAACTGACAATAGCAGACTTTATCTTCACTTGGGTTTTGATTTTTCTCCTTTCCTTCCAAACTTGCCTTGCCCCTTCTGCCTCCTTTCCATGGGTCCTCCCTAGAAGGTGCCCCTAAACATGTGGCAAGTTTTTGAACTTCAGCTGTCCTTCGGGTCTACCCTGTTTGGTTGGGCATTTACCCATGATGGAATGGGTAACTTTGGGTGCTTGATTTGGAAACTGGATTCTTTCTCTTCTCGTCTCTTTATTGCACACTAATTATATTAAAGTTCCTTTCCAATGAAGGTCTTATGCACTAGAGTATGTTTTGTGTTGATGCGGCGAACAGCAGAATCCATTTAGAGTGTGCAGGTTTGGGGGTCCCTGGGTGTCCCTCACTCTGCCCCGTAACATAGGGACCCAACACACATCCTATTTTGACCCCTGGCATCCTACATAATTGCAACCTAGTTCAGTAGTGGGTGACAAATATCTCTTTAAATACCATTGCTTTAAAGGTTTTAGCCACCTGGAGAGAGAGTGGGGTGTTCAATAATATTCTCTCCTAATCTACAACCAAAGGAAAGTGTCACTGCAGATGGCGAAGAAGCCAAAATTTGCATTTACTTTACATGTTTGCTCTTCTTGAAAATAGGCGTCTCCATCTTTGTCCCCAACTCCACACCTGCATATGGAAACCCACAATCCTTATCACAATATGAGCAAACACTTAAAAGAACAGAGAGGCAGTGGGACTCAAAATTTTCCCCACAGACTTCTTTTAACTTTAGAAACAGGGAGTAATCATAACATGAACCTGAAAATATGACTTGCTGAGACGAATTTTCCTTGGAGAATCAGAAGGCAGCACCCCAAGCATTGCTTTTCTGTCATGAGAAGAATTTTTTTCTTTTAGGTTCCTGTGTGCTTAAGTAATTCTGAAGAAACTGCAGGGAAAGTCAAGTGAAGAACATGGTCTTTCCTGGTAGAATAGCTCCCCAGGGAACACAATGAGCTAGTTCTTTTCCTGAGGATATTGGATCAGCTCTTAAAATTTATCAACAGGAAGCAGGTCATGAGCTCTTAATAGCAGGAAGTGTGAGGAGTGCAATGGGGGCTTTTGCTCGGGGGTAGCGGTAGATCATGAAGTAAGCGGAAGTAGGTTAAAGTAGGTTGTCTCAGAGATGGTCTTAATATTTGGGAGTCAGATACTTTGTGAATAGATTCCAGTAGCTTTTGAAGTATGCAAAAAGCCACATCATCTGATTTAAAGGGTCCATGGCTTTCTTTATAAGGTTCATGGTATGAATAAATGTTTAGACTCTATTAATATTTGTATTTGATTTATATTACTATCTGGTTGTTTTTATGCATTTAACGTGCTTTGGCCATCCTATATAACACAGCGTCTTTACATTTGTAGGACAGAGCTTTCTTTCTCTTTCCACTTTGCAAAGCTGACTTACTTGGGACTGGATGAGTTGGATCAAAGACTCCCAATTCGTTGATGGTGAGACTAAGATGTAAAGCTGGCTATCCCATTGCTAAGATTCAGTCTCTCACCTCTGCCTTGAAAAGAGGCTAATATTCTAGGACAAATGCAACCTGCAGAAAAACAAAATCTTATACCCCAAGTTTCTATATAGAAAGCAATATTGCCACTGAGGAAATTCACTGGAGCTTAGGCCAGCTGCTGTGTAGATAAAATTCTGATTTGTAAATACTGTGTAGTGTAATGGTGGCGTGACTTCAGCGGGAGGATGTTTGCTTTTTGCCTCATTGTGTTTTTCTAAAAAGAGTTATTATATGCTTCCTATTCTCTCTCTAAACATAGCCCCATGACAATACTTTGAAGAATCATGAAGACAAACAGTCTTTACTACTAAAAGTTCCTATTGTTTCTCCTTTATTCCAGGTTATTATATTCAGCTGCCAGCTGCCAGCTGTGAAAACCAAATGCCTGAGACATGTATAGACACTTTCTTCACTATTCTCCTATTCTAGGGTCACAGAAAACCAGAGAAATTTCCTAGTACTGAAATTCCCAACATTTAAACTCAAAGTTAAGAAAAAAAAAAAACAACGCTCTCTTCCCATTCTTAAAGAACTTTATCCTGTAAAGGTTACCTTTTACAATAGATTTTTAGGTTCATTTAAATGACTTCCATTGTCTGGGTGAGTTAGATTTTATTGAACTCTATTTATTTAAGTGGTATCTTCCTTATAAGGAGAGAAGGACTCTAATCCTTCTCCCAAAGAAATGAAAGATTGAAATAAATGAAATAAATAAAATGATATTGAAGTTAACAAATATTTCATGAGAATTTACTGTAGAAGGTGTTGCAGGATTATCAAGAGGGTGGAAAGTGATAGAAAAGTCATGTGATAACAACTAGCGAACTTTTCCTTCTGTGGATTAAACTACAAGAGCTTTGCTACCCATCGTGTCTTGGGAGTAACTAATTGCAGACCACAGCAGCAAGTCCCATGTGCTGTTGAACTATACAGAGCACAGTTCTCAGTAACTTACATATAGGAATGATTTAATTCTCAAAAATAAAAAAACTTGAAATATGTTCCATTTTACCATGAGGAAGTTGAGGCACAGAGAAATTCAGTGAAAAATGCAGGAGTGTTAGCTGTGAGGGCTCAGACCAAGAGGGCTGATTTGTGAGAGGAGGGATGGGTAGCAAGAGGGGTCACGAAGCCTGCAGGTGTCCTTCGCTGAACACTCACTGCCAGCCCAGCCTGCCTCTTCATCTACCTGTGTTGGGGCACAGACAAAATTCCCCCACCGCACCTCGGTTCTTCTAAGCCTAAGAAACACATTAACATTACACAGACTGGTAAGAGAAAAGGCCAAAATTTAGCAACACAAATGCAGAATTGCAAGGCTATGAATTCTTTTTTAAAAGAAGTTTCTTTTCACTTTATTTTGGTTTACATGGTTTCTTTTTTTTAATATTTTTTATTTATGCATACAAGAACTGGGGTGTAGGCCAGGGGTGTGGGTGGTGAGAGGTTTCACCAAAGACAGAGTGGGGAGCAGAACATGCAGATATACTGAAGTACACTGCTGAGGGGAGCAGCGGGGAGACAGGAGAGGTCTGCTATGCCATGTGGGAATCTCCCTGGCTGGGGATCAAACTCGTGCTGCAGTGGCTACTGATAGCTTCACAGTGCTGAGAGGCCCGTGCAAGGTTATAAATTCTAAAGAACAGTGAAGCAAGATTAGGGATACTAATCCTGTGTTTGGGGGCCTGGAGCATGAAGGACAAAGAGGGGGGCACTTCAATGACAGAAAGGACAGGGGTGGCTTCATCTACACCGCAAGAGTAAGAGTCTCACATAGACACTGATAAACCTCCACCTGAATGATACTCCCCGAGGTACATTCTCTAGAGGAGAATGGGGAACAGCCATTGCTTCTTCCACTAGGAAGAAGAGCAAAGAACAAAAAGCTCCTAATACCTTCACTGATTATTTTATGTTCTACCCATAAAATAATCTGTATTCTTCAGTAACCGTAACAGAATTCTAAAGCTCGTAGGGTCTTGATGGACCTTCAGCTTCTACCAAGGGGACAAGCCCTACTTTGGGCACATTGAGAAAAACCTCTGTGACCCTCTGGGGGATTGATGCCACACCCAGACCTCCGGCCCTTCATCTGTTCAGTACAACTCTGCAGCCCTAACAGGGAAGTTCTCTTCCAGGTCTAGCCGAGCAGCAAGTCTTCTTCCAAGCTGAAATTCCATATCTCCATCCTTCCCGTCTGTGAGTCAGATGACACCATGCCTAGAAGCCTAGAAAATGTGCAGAGAGATCTCGCAGAGAGTGAGCTAAAAAGGTCACATTCATTTATTTATTAAAAAATATATAGCATCACATACTGTGTGTGCATCATCTGCCTAGCAACCTGGAGAGTCCCATGTGGATTTATAGCCATTCTGGAGGAAGGAGGAGGAAGGAGGAGGAAGAGGAGAAGATGGAGGAGGGGCAGAAGAAGGAGGAAGAAGAGAAAGAGGAAGAAGAAGAGGAGGAAGAAGCATGAGAGGAGGGGGGAGAGGGAGGGAGGGAGAGAGGGAGGACAAGTGACAATGCTTCTTCTTCAGTTCTCAATTCTTCAAGGTGTTGTCATCTGTAGCTCTAAGTCAATGTTATTCTTGGTAATTTTAGTGAAGTCAAATAAGCATCTAGAAAGTACTGAAGACTATTCCCAAGCATGCCTGTTTCATAGCTCACGTTAGCTTCCATCTGCACTGGCTGGTTGGCACTTTGTGGCAGGTTTTCCAGTGGCTTCTTCCAGATACCATGGTAACAAAGATGACTTTGAGGACTTTCTTTCAGATGCAGGGTCTTAGAGCACGCTTCTCACAGACAAAATGTTTCCACTTGGTGCAGTCAGCGGAAAGGAGGAACTTGTCTTTGAAGTACCCACAAACCTGGTTAGCTGATTGCGGGTTCCTTTTCGGTGACCTAGAGAGGCAGTTCAGTGGATCTGAGGTCAGGTGTGGGTTATGATGATGTTTTTGTGGGGTTGCTAAACCAACGTGTGATGCTTTTTGTTTTGTTTTGCTGTTTTAATATGGCACCCTCTTGTGGTAGACCTACTTCATCCGTAAGAGCTGTTGTGTCTCAATAAAAATATTTTAACATAATTTCAGCAAATACTGTATTTTTTTTTAAAAAATACAAGGATACACAAACATGGGCTCTAAATTGGAATTTTTTTACTGACTCTTAATTCTCTGCATACTAAGTCCTCTGAACCTGCTCATCAACCTCCCATTTCTATCTGAAAAGCTTAATGTGGAAATTGCTTAAAATTAGTGTAATCTCTTTGCTGTAACACTCTCTAGCCATTAAATGATGCAAAGGAAATGTACTTAATAATTTCATAATAGTGTGCGTTCAGACTCAAATTTTGATGAGACTATGTTAGAGGGGAATGGTGAAGTGGAAAATATCACGCTGACCTGATGATTAAGATGAAATGATGTAGACTGAAAGTTTGAGAGAACAACTGATAAAATGCTCTCAATGCCACACCTACCCTCATTCATGCATTCCCAGCTGACTGTACCCCTTGTTTAGTCAATAAATACTCTGTAACCTCAGTTGCTCAGGGCTCCGACTTTGGAGAAGGATCTCCTCTGAGCCCGATGGCATATATAAAGACCTTCCCTTCTCCTCTCTAAGTGATACCTACTTTTCTGACAGAATTCTACCACAACAATGGCAGGAAGACCGAGAAGGAGGAAGTGTTAGTAGTCATGAGGCTAGTCTCTTTTTAGGTGACATTAGTTTACAACACCGTGTAGGTTCCAATATTACATTTTCTTGCCACACCCACCAAAATCTGATCACCATCAACCACCAACCAACCAGTTGGCATCTTCTGTTATTCAAACCCTCATCTATTGTGAAAGGACTTCATCTTTGATTACAGTCAGTAGCCTATGAAATTATTACGGTGATAACATCTCCTGGGAGAAATCTAAGGTATGGAATAAAATGAACTTTTCAATTCCTTCATGTTTCTAATTTTTCATATAACATTTCCCTCAGTGACTTACTGGTCAGGGAAAGGAGAGGAGCCATCTAGCCAAAGCCAAGTTTGGCTGGGTTCATCCTGAAGTAATCCAACCCAGTAATCGTTGTCATGTTTGATCTTCAGTCTGCCAGTGACAAAGTCCTATAAGAAATATAACCTGAGGGTGAAAGGAGAAAAAAACAACAACCACAAACTACTGGGAAATGTAAAGTTTAGCATTTTGCCTAGTCAGAAATTAATGGGAACTTGAGAGCTGGAGAAAGAAAGAGGGTATGTTTACAAAGGGGTGCATTTTATAGACATAGTTCCTATTGCTAAATGACCAATGTAGTCATTTCCCATACTCCTTTGGGAAAAATTGGCATGTGGTATTAAAATAGTTTTAACAGATTCAGAGTTTGGCAGATAGTATATGTCAAAAAAAAGGTGTTATGTTGTGAAAAGTGTTATTCTTGTGAAAAGTAAAAATATCTTTGATGTCATAGGCCATCTAGATAATTTTCACAGTATGTTTCAAAGTGATAAATAGTTTAGGAGATTCCAGAAGCAACTTAACTGTAGGAATATTTTTTGGAAAATATATTTCTAACTTTTGTCACCAAGTTTGCACAGAAAGAATAATGTAAACCCATAATTGAAAAAGGTTAGTTGCCTTACTTTATTGCAATTAATGAATTGTTCCAATGTTATTCTTATAAAAATGAACTTCAACCAATTAATGAGAAGAGCATGCATTTTTAATAAGGTCAGATGTAATCATGCAGTCCCTTTACACATGTTTAAGGGTATAAATGATTTCAGTAAACGTCTTATTGTTGACTTGTTAAGATATCAGTAACTTATATATAATATCAATTAAGCTTTTCATTTGTAAATGCTTAGTTCTTATAGATCTTTTCACTTCATGACATCAACTTTTTATATTTCTGCTTTTCCTTGAGAATTAAAAAATTACTTTAAGTTACCAGACTTCCTTACAATACTGAAAATAATATATTGAAAACATATATATATATTTATGACATGTATCTTGGAATCAATTATTATATGACAAGGTCATATTTCACTTACCTCACTTACCAAAGATATTCTTTATGATTTATAAATTCTTTTTGATTTATTTTGATATTCTTTTTGATTTATTTTGTTATTTTACTTCTGTGTTTCTCCAATTTAAAGGAAAACAAATCATACTAATTTCTACTTTATCTCTTTAGGGCCTTTATTTCAATAAATATACTACTGTTACAGAACATTAAGAAATTCTGTCTTATAAGAATTGGCCCATTCTTTTAGAATATAATGTGATATTTTCAGAATGATATCAAATCATGAAACAGTGTTTACCATTTCTTTCTTGTTCTCTATTTGTAGAAGCTCAGCATCTTCCTTCTGACAGAACTCTCTGCTGCTATGCCACCGTTGAAAAGTTTCAAAGACATGGTAACAACTTTTTCCGTTATGAATCCAGGTGTCTGGGCAAGAGCTGTGGTTATGGGCTTCAGATACAAACATTTTATAAATACAAACATTGTAATAAGATGAATAGCACATTTCGTCACAAGAACTCCCACTACCACCCTCAATGAAGCAGCAGTCCAACCCAATGGCTCATATGATTAAGACTTACAGTTGCAGCTTATCTGACAATGACTATGATAAGATTTATGTCATTATTGTCAACTGCAGTAGGTATTTAGTTGAAGATAAAATTATTTTGGGAATATCTCCTCCCAACTCATTCCTCTTCAATCATAGCTAATCTGATCATTCTAGTTTTATAATCTTTCCTTTAAGTTTATAGACTTCATAGTCTTCACTTATTTGCTTATTGTTTCATGTTTGTTAATTTTACTGACCAATTGAGTTTTAAATTTTGTTATTTTTAAAAATTTTTATTTTGACTTTTGAGGTTCCATTTTTAGTTTTTTCATGTGTGCACGTCTCACTTTTCCACCACCAAAATACATAAATAAGACTGAGCTGAAAAACAGATCAGCATTTTGTCTCTCTCATTATAAAATCCTGAGAGCCATTTTGCATAGACTATAATGTGTCAGTTTCCTTTGAGGAATTAATGCACACATTTGTATCTGCAGAATTGAAACTGATTTTATATCAATTACCTGGACTGATAGTGCTTCGCAGGAAGGTTTGGCAATATCTCATCTGAAATTCAAGGTTTCTCTTCCACTGTGTGAGGTTCAGCAGCTCTCTGTCCTGTTGGAAGAGTCTCTCCTGCTGCTTGCTTGCAGTAGTCGTCACCTGGAACCCTTCAAACAATAGTAAAATGCTGACACAGTATCAAAAAGTGATCTTTCAACACAGACTAAAGAGAAATACAAAACACTGATTATATTTGACTTTAATGGGCATTATTTGCACATTAAATTTTCGTTTAAAATTTAAAAAAAATTTAAAAGCTACAAAGGATACACAGCAAAAAGTTTGCTTCCCTGTTTTGTTTCCTTGTTCACCCAATTGTACTCCCCCAAAGCAGTGTTAGCTAACGTCAATAGTTGACTGGGTACCCTCTCCTTGGTTACAACTAAGGGGCACAAGGAGAAACATATATTTTTTAAAGATTTATTTATTTATACATACAAGAGCTGGGGTGTAGGCCAGAGGTGTGGGGTGGTGAGAGGGTTCACCAGAGACAGAGTGGGGAGCAGAAGAGGCAGATTGACTGAAATCCACTGCTGAGGGGAGCAGCGGGGAGACAGGAGAGGTCTGCTGCATCACATGGAAAGTCCCTGGCTGGGGATCGAACTCATGCTGCAGTGGCTGTGGATAGCTTCATAAGCTGAGGCTTAATCCCTTGTGCCATCAGGGAGGCCCAAGGAGAGACATATTCTTAATGAACTCTGGATTATATAAACTGTGTTGGACTCATACATTCCATTTTTGGATAAATTTCCTGTAAAGAGACCTGACTATGTAGCAATGGGGGAAAGGGGAGAAGAATTTATAAAATAACATTGAAACCTATTGCATAGAATTAATATTTAAACCATATTTTTTTTTTATATTTGCTATGTCAGTTAAATAGACATTCTTGTAGTTAGACTGGAGCTTGTCGTTGCTCCATTTAACTTTGCTGATTTTTATGGAAGAACTGCACAATATTGTTAGATACTAATGGTCTTATCTGGCAGTTCTTTTTCACTTCTGCTATCTCTTTTCAGTGTGTCTGGTTGTAAGGAGGTATTTAAAAATAAATTTCTTTAAAAAATGATTGATTGATTTTTTTTTTTGATCGATTTTTTTTTTTTTTGGTCAAGCATGGAAAGATGACCGAGCGAGATAAGGAAAACTTTCTGGAAGTTCTGACATTTATGCTGGGCTGTGCTATTTTATTTGAGGTAATGGAGTTCACCATTACTTTCTGAGCTGCTAGTAACTCTTAAAACATTCCTCTAAGAACCATCAAAAAAATAAGGCAGTGCTAATATGAACAAGGTCAAGTTTCCTATACTTTGTGGCAGCAAATCTGAACCTGCCTCTTCCTCATTCTCGGAACTCTTACTTCTCTATCACCAGGTAATGCCTCCTAAATTGAAAAATGATTTGCCAAAACAAGGGAAAAGGACTTATCCAGATAATAGCTATGTGTCTGTCTTTCTGAACTTATTTTTTATCTTTTACCTTTTTCTTTGACCTTTTCTTTAAAAATAAGTCTGTTTATTTTTTTAACTGAATAACATTAAGGATCCACTCACATCAGGTATCACCACCTAGCACACTGGCCACCAAATCACCATAGTCCACCACCAAAGTTCATTATGCTTCCTTCTAAGTGTATTTTTTTAGTGTTAGCATGAGGGATAATAAAAGTTTTTCATCATTTTATTAGAATCTGCAACTCTGTTATTTTATTTTATAAAATCTTCACTTGCCAAATGTGGAAATATTTTTCAAACTTGAATTAAAGGTAATAAAGAAATATAGCTAAATATGCTCTAAAGAAAGTTCTCAAGTTCACATTAAATAATTACTTTGCCTAATATAAAATGAAAAACTCTCATTAAGATAATTTATAAAATCGAGTTTAAAATAAATGTATATTAGAAAGGGAAGAGCATAAACTGAAATCTTTCATGCTATTTGATTTATCGAGTTAACATGACTCACAAATTGATTGTAATGCATATAATATAATATCATCTTTTATATAATCTAATATTCTTCTCAAAGAGATCTACAGCATTAGATGTGAATTAAATAGTCAACTAAGCATTAAGAGTTATCAATAGATTATAAGGGTTTATAAGGTTATAGCAAATAAATGTTTGATAACTGAAATTAAAATGTCTTTATTTTACATTATTTACTTGCATTTAGTGGTCTCTAATTTATTTATCCATTTATAAATTATAAAGTTTATTTATATTATATCACTTGTATATAAAGTTACATGTAGTATATAATATATATTTTATAGATTATTTTGAAGATATCCTTTTGTACTTACACATAATGCCCAAGAAAATGGAAGCTGTTACTGAGCCCACACAGAAAACACATAAAATCACCATCAGCAGCCAATATGGTCCTAAATAAGGGAGAGAGATGATGAAATTGAGTTAGAGAAAGAAGATAAAAGACAGGGGGCAGGACTAGGCTAGAATAAGTAAAAGAAGGAATTAATACTAACCATTCTTACTGAACAATCACTGAGGGCTTGTAAACATGTCAAAAAGGAAAAAGAGAATTCTTTAAAATGCAAGTTATAATGTGGAATACATCTGATTAGGAAGAAAGCCTAACTGAGCCGATATAATCATTTTTTTTCTCTTTTTTTTATTTGGTATGATCCCACAACCTCGCTAATTAGTTATAGTCTTCTCCAATAATCTTTTAGAGAGTGTGGAAAACCAGGTAACAAGCTTTAATTTGGGGGAGCAAAACCACTGTCTGGCATCCCCCCTTCTCTTTTCCCTGTCATTTGAATATGATTGGTTCAAAGATATTTTCTTTTAAATATACAGTTTTGGGTGATGAACATTTTTTCCAGGTAAATTTGTAACTATTCAGGAATGAGAATCGAAGACTTGTGTGACTTGTTATATATATATATATATATTTTTAAAGATTTATTTATTTATGCATACAAGAAAGCTGGGGTGTAAGCCAGAGACCTGGGGGTAATGAGAGTATTCACCAGAGGCAAAGTGGGGGGCAAAACAGGCAGATCGATTGAAATCCACTGCTGAGGGGAGCAGCGGGGAGACAGGAGAGGTCTGCAGCGCCATTTGGGAAGCTCCTTGGAGGGGGATCAAACTCGTGTTGCTGCAGTGACTGTGGGTAACTTCATAGTGCTGAGACTTAACCCCTTGCACCACCAGTGAGGCCCTGACTAGTTATATTCTTAACATTAACCAGAGAAAATACATCAAACTTAACTTTGGATAGTGTAATAGGAGGAGTAATGTGCCTGCCCAGGATGTCCATGTCCCAGTTCCTGGAGCCTGTAAATGTTGCCTTATGTTGTAAAAGAGACTTTAAAGATGCAATCAAATTAAGTTTCTCGAAATACCCTTAGTTTACCTGGGACCTCGTAAGAGGTAGAAGAGCAGGGGGATACAGTGCAAAATGATGACAGAAGCAAAGAGACAATAGGAGGCATTAAGGTCCTGGCTTTGGAGATGGCAGAAGGGGCTACAAGCTAAAGCAAGAAGCACAGCTCTAGAAACTAGAAAACACAAGGGAATGGATTCTTCTCGAGGGCTCTGGAGGGAAGGTGGTCTTACCAACACCTTCACCTCAGCCCAGTGAAAACATTTTGGAATTCTGAGCTCTAGAACAAAGATAATAAATTTCTGTTGAATTAAACCCTTATGTCTGTGGTATTCTGTTACTGAAAACAATAGAAAACTAATGCAAATATTAAATAATAAAGACAAAACTGATCCTGACAGCAGACAGCTCCAGGTTGAGGGCATTTGGTCAGTTTTTCAACCCATGTTGTCTCCTTAATTCTTAGTAGCTAGTAGATCATTTGCAAGGTGGCTTATATAGGAACTGAAACATGTGATTTGTTTCACTTATTTTCCAAACTCAGGAATTCTTTTTGTTTTTGAGAGAAGAATAGTACACATGTGTCAAACATGCTGTTCTTCCTTTTACCTCCTTTCACCTTCCATCTCATTTCATATTTTAATGTGAGTATATCATGCATATTATAATCATCTTAAGTGGGTTATTTCTGATTTGAAAAATCACCTTGGGCTCTTCCAAGAACTGGAAACCAAACAAAACTGCAACATCTTGGGCTAAATAATTAGAATCAGTTACCTGAGGATTTGGTGGAAGTCAGTCGGTCCTGACACAGTTCTGGCGGTGGCCCATCCCACTGAAGAGAAGTGTATGTCCCTTCCTCCTGCATGTCTAAGATGCTTTGGTGAGTGAGGCCTCCACACTGAAGACTGAGAGAAGCAGCTCCTTTGGCAAGTAGGAGAACGGTGCTGGTAGAACTGAAATTGGCTACTGTGCTCAAAATTGAGAGGAAATTTTATTTGGGTTTAAGGAATAGAATAGATGCCTGTCATCTAGAAAGTAGAAGTTTATGAAATTTAAACCAAAGAATTTCCTGACAAAGGAGGATATGAGATAGATACTGAAAACAAAATGGTAATGATAAAACATGTTATAGTTCTGACTTCCAGAATGGAGCAGATGTGGAAGGTGTTAGCAATGGATGGCAGTTAAGACCAAAAAGATAGAAGCACAAAGAAGGCACTTAGATTTGGAATAAGACATGAAGTGTGGGCATGACCTTGGTATGGAATATATGGGGAGAGCTCACATTGGACTAACCAGATGTAAGGCATTGTAGGTCACCGTGTAACAAACAAGAAAGCTAGGAAGGGAAGTCATCACTAAAATAAATTCACATACTGTTTGGTTTAGGTAAATCAGTTGCTGTGATAAGTAAACTCAAACTATCAATCCTTCTTACAATAAAACTTCATTTCTCGTCCTCCAAGCATTTACTTGCAGCAATCCTGGTTAGTGAGTAGTTGTCCTCCAGGTAAACTCAGTCTCCTTCTACCTTGTGAGAGATCAGTGTCCTCTGTGTGGAACCATTGGAAAGGAAAAGAAAAAGTGGCAAATTCTCATCTGCATTTTGAACAGCATAGCCATACCAGGGGCATGCCAATATTTGAGTGTCAAGGTTGTCCTTGATAAATGTAATTTTTGCCTGGTTAGCAAACTTTCGATGGGATCTTTAGATAGGAAACATGAATTATTTAGAAGGCACACAACCATTTCTGTCACATCCTGTGACTACGCAGTGGAAGTAAGAAACGTGATACTTCAATTATCATTCATATACTGGCCAATTGTTCTGATGGCCAAAGGTCATGTCTTGGAATCCAAATTCCAACAATCTGCAAAAGTGCAATGTTCTTTTGTTTCAGTGTTTCACAGGATCTGTAACAGAAAGAAACAAACGGCACACTAAGTTGGCTAAGGGCATATTTAAAAAGAAACTTTATATTGCTAGATTCCTTTATACACTTCAGCACATGTGAAATGAAATTCTTTTTGCTTTCTAATGTGAAGAATGTAAATATTAATTTACTGCAAGTGAGATAAAGACTCACTTATTTAATTATTGCAAGTGAGATAAAGACTTTCAAGTAAAAAAGGCAACAAAATATATAAACAGTGAGGATTTTTTTTAGGTTCCAGAATCAAAATTTAGAAATACTTCCAGATAAAAAATATGCACATGGTGGACTAGAGTTATGTATATGCTTTTTATTTCCATTTCAGAACAGAATTACTCCATAAAGTTTTCAGATCCATTTCTGTTTTCCAATGAAACTTTAGAAAAGTAATAAAATTCAGCTAAAGATGACCGTAAGTGTACTAAGAGTTCCAAATAAATGATTACTTTCCTAATTGTAAAAAAAAAAAAAAAAAGGCACTTTATAAAGTTTGGGGAAGGATTAAAGGAAATCCTTAATGCAGAGTGAAAAGTGCTTTGGAAGCTACTATGCCACCCATAGGTCTATGGGATTAAGGGGAGTGTTTTATTGGAAATTTGTCACTTGTCTGACAGGGCCTACAATGAAGAATGTCTAGTGTTTCCAAACCAAAGCGTGGCAGGGAGAGCCTGGGGCATAAACCCCCTTCCCACTCTTCCCTTTCACCCTGTGTTCACCACCAGTGCCCACAAAAGGTCAGATTGGTTCAGATAATGCTGTTCATTCGAGTTGTACCTCCCAAAGGATAGGATGAGACTGAGAAGACCTCAAGAAACAGAGAATATCCAGGAAATTCTCCAATTTTTCATATGATTTTCATGTGACCTGAGATTCTGACCTGAAAAATAATGTGACTTTAACTCCCCAGAGCCTTTAGAATAAAATGTTTTCTTTCTTGAGAAAAAGAGGACGACATAAACATACCAAATGCGTATTAAGACTAATGTCAGTGATGTGAGAACAGAAGTTCAAGGAGATGAACGGAAGTTCAAGGAGAGGTCATTAATTCCAGGTGCTATCAAATTTGCCAGCCCTTAATATCAGGCTTTGGAAGACCTAGTTTCCCCAAATATACTAAATATATCATCTGATAAATGTCTTTGGGGGGAACCATTTAAAAAGGTGGATATGTTACTTTTTAAAATTTTTGATATTTTTAAATCATATTGTCTCTTATTGTTCTTTACATTCAGAGTATTGATTCAAAGAGCTTTTGCATGAGTCATTTTGATTCTCACAGCAACTCTGTGACACAGGTTGTACAGAGACATGGAAAAGTTAAATTGTTTACTAAAGTTTACTTATGCAGTAAGCAGAAAAGTTAATATTTGAAATTAGAGGTCTGTTCACAGAACTTATGCTATTAACATCTGTGCTGTTATGATTTCATCTACAAGATGCTTTTATATACCAGATACCAGAAAAAAAGAATCTTAGTATGCACAGTTTGATTAGTTTATACTTTCAATTGCATTTTTATCATGCTTTAAGGTATTATTCTAAGTTTTGTTGTGCCATGGTGATTTGTAGATATATGTTTTTCCCTTTGCAGGAGATGATGCACTAAACTCCAGAGAGATGACTTATTTTGGGATAGTTTTCTGAATTACTAGTTGCTGCTTGGTTTCTCTAAATAAACAATTATAAGTAGGAAAGTAATGATACTCTTCTCTCCTCCAAAGTCCAGCTCTTTAAACTTTTAAAGTGGAAGTAGCAATGGAAATATTTTTTTTTAACTTTTCCGCGGTTTCCCAATCTACTCGTTCGTGGATAGTCTAAAGCTAGATAAAGATTCAAGTGTCTTTAGGTTCACAAAACTATAAAAATAACACTTATTTGTTGACTATCACATGTTAATGTGATAATGTTATGTATAATTTAATGTTTTATGTTTAATGTTTTATATGTTACTGTTTTATATAATTAATGTTTATATAATTTTATTAAATGATGTTATTAATGTTTTATATAATTTTATTAAATGATCCTCACAAGGGCCTTATGATATGGTAATAATATTAAACCTATTTCACAGATGAAGAAAACTAGTTTTTTTTTTTTGTTTTTTTTTTTTTTTGGTTAGGAATGCGGTCTTTATTTCAGTCACCAACAAGGGCAGCTAGTACTCTTTTGCTCTCAGGAGTGCAGGGCCCGCCATTTGTCCAGGGGGCCTCGATTTGGGATGTACTTGACCCCGCAGCCATCTGGGATGAGCCGCTTTTCAGCTACCATGTCTTCAAACTCATCTGCATTAAACTTGGTAAAGCCCCACTTCTTGGAAATATGGATTTTCTGGCGGCCAGGGAACTTGAACTTGGCCCTACGCAGAGCCTCGATGACATGCTCCTTGTTCTGCAGCTTGGTGCGGATGGACATGATGACTTGGCCAATGTGGACCCTGGCCACGGTGCCCTGAGGCTTCCCAAAGGCACCCCGCATACCTGTCTGGAGCCTGTCGGCCCCAGCACAGGACAGCATCTTGTTGATGCGGATGACGTGGAAAGGGTGGAGCCGCACTCGAATGTGGAAGCCATCTTTGCCACAGCTTTTCACCATGTACTTATTGGCACAAATGCGGGCAGCCTCCAGGGCTTCGGAGGAGAGCTGCTCATATTCATCGGACACCATGTGGCCACAGAGTGGGAACTCATCCACTTTTGCCTTCTTCCGCCCCAGGTCAAAGATGCGAATCTTGGCATCAGGGACCCCTCGGCAGAAACGAGACTTTGGATATGGCTTGTTCTTACAATACCGGTAACACCGGGCGGGGCGGCGGCCCATGGCGACACCAGGATCTTGGGCGGCGCGCCGAAGGCCTGAAGAAAACTAGTTTTAAAGAGACTAATCACAAGGATCACAGCAGAAGTGAGTTCAAAGGTAATTATTTCTCCACTCCTTGTGTCAAAATCAAGTGGGGGAGTTTGTTAAAATGAAAATTCTCTGGGGCTCCTCAGCTTCCAACTGAGAACTAGAATTATTTGTGTTTGAATGTCTACATGTTTTAACGAACACCGCAGTTGAGATGTTTGAGAATCATGTGCATAAATTTTGTTATTACTAATTTGGGAAGAAAGAATACCTTTAGGGAAGCTGTGGGAAAGGAACAGAATCCCTGTCTGTTATCCTGGTGAAAGGCCCTCCCCACACATGCTATAAATACTTCCTGAGTCGCCCAGCTAAAACCAAGCGTAGAACTGTCAGGAAAAGACAGAGATAAAACATCTGTCTTTGCTGTTCTATTAGTTTATGTGACGAAGCATTTACTCATTTTTTAAATCCTATCAAGATGCTCATAAACTTTATTTTCCTTCTTTTGCACAGAAAATTACTGCAGTTGAGTCTGACCAGAGATGAATTTGGAATAGGAATTTTATTTGTATCTGTTTTACCAATTGTGATTCTTTCTAATGAGCTATCTCATAAAATGAAAAGTAAATATATTTCTGTTTCCTGTAAGCCAGGAATTCCAGCGTTGGGCATACAGCAGTGAAGAGGAATGTAATAGGGTCTGCCCTCACTTATAATACTCTGAAGCTTTTTTTTTTAATTTTTAAGGACATAAAACTCTGAAGTATACAAGATAGGTACTGTCTTATTTTAAATATAAGAACATGGAAGTTAGAGAGGTAGCCTTCTTGGCTTTTTGAAAATAAGGCTTATGAGACATGGCCTATCCTGGGAATTTTGATATCTCTGTCTTTGTCTCCATCTCTCACTGTCTCCTCCTAGTGAAAATTTGTAAGATACACACACACACACACACAATGGTCTATGGTTGCACTTTAGTTAAGTGACCACACTATTTAAATTATTCCAAATGATTCCAAGTTTAATATTCTTTCCCTTACCTTATAATATGTTTCAAACTTACATATTCTGCACAGTTTAAGTTAATTAAACCATAAGTTTTCCTACTCCAATAAAAGAAATGTTTCTGTTTATAGCATAACTAGGAATGGAAAACAAGAAGAATGAAAATCTTAGAAAAAGAATAATTAGGAAACAAATGATCATCTCACAGACTGATTTCTGGATGGATAAAGAAGAGATAAGTTCACCCTCAGTAGAAAGGGATATAGAAAGATGAGACTAAATGGTGTTGGTAGGAAAGATAATGCAAAAATGACTCCAAAGGAAATAAAGGGGGTAAGGAAGCAATTTGATGGCTGGTTATTCCTTCATCCAGATCTTTTATTGTGCAATCAGGCGTTTGTCTATGACACCGCCCTCGGCACTTTGTAGTCAAGTAGCTTGTCCATATCTGCCGTGCCCGCCTTCCTCTCACACATTAAGTAATACTTTCTCTGACAGTAGGTCGGGTGAATTTTCCCATTATGAAAATAAGCACAATTCATATTTTCTTGTGCACTTGCAGAAAGCTCAAATCTGTGAATAGAAAAGGTAGAATGAGCTCCTTCATAAGTGAAATAACAATCCACAAACTGTGTAGTAATCTATTGCAACAGATGGAGACAAAAGTATGGGGAAAAGAGTAAAAAACAATATTTAGACCATTGAGAAACTTCCAGTCTGCTTGGGAATACAAAGTATGTACATTTGAATAGATAGATAGAAGGCAATTTAACTTAGCATAAGATTAAGCAGTTTGTAAACAGTAGGTAACAGGCCTCCAGAGGAAGAGAGGGAGAGAGATTTGAAATAATGGGAAAGGCTTTATCCTTTTGTAGAAGATTAAAGTTTGTTCTGACTTGCAGGAAAAGTAGGATAGGACAGTCCTATAGGGCAAGCACTTACACAGAATTGAATGAGCTTAAGGAAAATTAAATTGATTAAGTGTTTCTGAGCTGAGGGTAGCAAGTGTTCTGAGCTATGGGGTAGCAAACATAAGACAGCATTCTGTATTATAACTGCCTCTTAGGCCAACTCTCCGTTGAATGTCTATTGTGTGCCCAAGCTTTATGTGCTGGTGATAGAGCAAGCAGAGATAAGGCCCCTTTTACTGGGTGCTTACATTACAGTCAGAGGAAACTGGTAAGAAGCTAATAAATAAATGGTCAAGAACATTTCAGAGTGCTAAGAGTTATGAAGATATAGGGTGGTAGCATGGACTTGAATGGGAGGGGATGGAGGAGGGCTAATTAGTTTGGGTAGTAGGGGTCTTATAGGGGAAGGAATGTTGAAACAGAGAACTGAGCCACTAAAGGAAGCCTGTCAGGGAGTTCTTGTGGCATAGCATTCTAGAAGGAAACAGCAAGTATGAAGCCCTCAACTCTATGGTGAAGGGTAGAATTGGGCTTTTACTGGTGTACTTAATATGTAATAATAACATACTGCTTCACTTTTTGTAATGCCACAAAGATAAAAATTCAAAAATTGGTGAGATACTAATTTATAATGATGTACATCCGAAACTTATATGATGTTATTAAGCAATATCATTTAATAAAAATTTATAAAAGAATAAAATTACAATTTTGCTGATATCCAAGAGACATCTTGGTATTTTATTAATAAATCAGAGAAGCCCTAAGACAACAAAATAAATTTGACTTGTTGAAAGAATTGGGAGAATGGTTTGACTATAATATTGTGAATGAGACAGCAAGTTAGAGGAGACAAAGCTCAGTTTCTATGGAGAAGCTTTCATGTACTCATACTTGACTCCTATTTATAGGATATATTTAATATCTGTTGAGTAAATTAATTAAAATTTAGGTAATGATCTGATTGTACAAATTTTTGGCCATCAGTTTAAATTTTAACTGGAGAGACACTGAAATTTTGGTAGACAAGATGAACAAAAGATGATGAGGCAGAAGATTGGAAAATCACATTAAGGAACTCCATGCAATTGCTCCCTTTGTGGGGATTATCTGTGGTGACGTCAGAGCCTCCTGTAGTGATGTCAGAGCCTCGTTGAGGGTGATGATAACCCCTGGGGTGGAAGGATAGGTAAAGTGACACTGAAAACTCAAAAGGAGCCTCACAGCAATAACTTTTAACCATAAAATTGAGATGATAATTATGTCTTAGAACTATGTGGGAGAATCAGATCAAGTTAAAAATAGATATGTATACCTATGTTTGTCTGTCTATCGATCTATAATGTTGCATGTGTAAATTTGAGGGTAGAAATGAACAGGGAAAATGGTGACAATAGAGGTGAGCTATGTCTGTGAGTAGAGGAATGGGAACTTAGGAAAGTAGAATTGTCTTATTGCTGATGTTGTCTTGCTCATATAACTCACTGCAGGGTATCGTGCCACCTCCCAAGGTTGAAGTAACTTGCACGTAAGAGGAAAAAGGATCTCAGGAATAAAATTGCTAGTTAGGTCTTGCCTTCTAAGAGTGTCCAGTGACTTACATGTTCCTGGAGGGGACTGAGCCATCTTCCCACATCCAATCCCCATTAGAGTTCGGGCGAGACAAGCCAACCCAACGGATGAAGCTAGTCCTGCCTTTGATGTATTCCTGTTGTCAACACAAGTGCAATGGTCAGAATGCCTCCACACTTGTAATGACATTAGGACAAAAATTGGTTGATGAGACCCTGGACAAGGAAAAAGTTATAATATAGTCTATATTGATATTAATTATATTTGGTAGTTAGAATTGTGCCAAGTTTATTATTTTAGAAAAAATACTGGTGGGATAAAGAAAAAGCATTGTACACAAGCTAGCAGATACTCTAATCTTTCTATGTGTTTGTTTTCAGTTGAAGATTAGAGTCCCAAGTTGAGTGCCAAATCTCTTAAATGAGATAAATGGTAACCAACTAGAGAAGGAAAATTAAAAATAAACGTATTGTTGGTGAAACTTCATAGTCCCTAGATTTAAGTTCCACTTGCTTTGGTTTCATCGACTGGCTGTCTACAAAATCTTATATATGAAAGCATTAATTTCTTTTAGTTGGTGGGGAATTATGTGATGTCATTCTCTAAGCAATTTAGAAATACCATGCATTACCTTATCCTGGTTTGCCTCTTTTCTACTTAGCAATTATTCTTCCCAATTATACTATATACTATACTTATTTATTTTGTTCATTGCCTGTCTTTCCAACTAGGATATAAGATCCATGAGGTTAGGGTTTTTTGTCTGTTTTAATATCTGCATAGATTTAGGTCCTCAAATTATTCCAGCATATATTTGTTGGATTAATGGATAAATTAATTAGTCAATCAATCAACCTATGGGTAACACAATTAAAAGGAGGTCAGTGTTTACAATTCTCATACCTCTCAGAAAAGTAGGTGAGACTATGTTAGTGGCACATAAAAATGACTTGAGTTTCCTAACAGATATGTAAGATCTATATGTGAAAGTCACTTTTGACTGCTTATTTCTTTGAGTTTGAGCCACCTGTCACTTCTGTTACTTCCTGTTCTTTTCTTTCAAATAAATTTACATTATATACTTCACTTTATGAAGTACATTCTACATGAAATTTTTTCTAGAATTCAACTATTCTTTATTTCTCAAAAATTACATTACTTCTTCTCTTTTAGTCACAAATCCCCAACCTGGCATCAGTCTAGAAAAATAAAACTAAAAGCATATTTATGTGTCTCCAACTAATCGCTTTTATTGTAGTTGAGATTTTAGGACACACTCATATTTTGCCTGATTGGAAAGAAAAGTCAACTGACTTGTTTGAATATCTTCCCTATGACAAGGAAGTAATATGACCAGTTAAGTGACAAGATGCACAAATGATCCCGCCTGCCTTGCCTCATGTCCAGAACACAGCTATGTACATCTGGTCTCGGGAAGGTATCGGTTTTGCTGATCAATTGAAGCAATTCTGTCAAATATGACTGGCTTGAATATTTGAGTTCTGTGGAATCTCTCTCTCCACATACCCCCAATACTGATTGCATTGTTCCAGTTTATATTCTCCTTTATTTTTAAATATGCAAAAATATAAACAATTTTCTGTGTTAGAATTTGTGGAGTAGATATACAGAATTTCTGCCTTAAAATTACATTTTGATAAATCTATAATTGGGCAGAAAGAAACCTCCAAGACTTGGTTTCTAACTTGCTCCTAGAATTCCTGAAAAGCTATATGAAATAATAAGGGAGAGTGTGTCAGGGGGTGTGGAATTTTTGTATTAATATAGACTTTTTGTTTCAAACTGTCAAGAAGGAAATTTGGAAGAGAAAACAAACTCAAAAGTAAATTTTTGAAATCCTGTGTTCTGTAAATAAGCGGGAGCACCTCTTGGGAGCGCCTATGCAAAGACAGTACATCCTGGTTTGTTCAAGTTGTCCACAATTTAGCAGGCACTGATAAGACAGTTAATATTTAGATAAGATTATTATTTATATTTTACAATCATACGGAATTCCTTTCTATTTTCAGATTCTTTTGTAAATTAGGAAATAGATTTAAGGACCCTGAGAAAGAA
>PVIJ01012815.1:0-47925 GCA_004024925.1 Scalopus aquaticus
CACCCCACACACACTCACACACTCACACACACACACACAGACACCCCCCACACACAACACCCCCCACCCCCCACTCACACGCACAGACACACAGGCGCCCTCCCGGCCCTGCCCCGCCCCGGCAGCCTCTGGTGGCGGCTCCCAGCTGTGGTCAGTGACATCCTGCGTCCGGCCGTGGGCTGGCGCGGGGTTAGCGCAGAGCAGAGGAAGCTCAGCTGACGGGCACAGGACCAGGATGGGGAATCGCCTTCTGCGGGAGCTCAGGTGGGTCTGGGAGATGGAGGGGCAGGAGGGGCGCCCAGAGCTGTGCTGTCAGAGCTGTGCTGCCAGAGGTTGTGCTGTCGGGGCTGTGCTGTTGGGGTTGTGCTGTCGGAGGTTGTGCTGTCGGGGCTGAGCTGTCGTGGCTGTGCTGTCAGAGGTTGTGCTGTCGGGGCTGTGCTGTCGTGGTTGTGCTGTCAGAGCTGTGCTGTCGGGGCTGTGCTGTTGGGGCTGTGCTGTCGCAGGTTGTGCTGTCGGAGGTTTTACTGTCGGGGCTGTGCTGTTGGAGGTTGTGTTGTTGGGGCTGTACTGTCGGAGGTTGTGCTGTCGGGACTGTGCTGTCAGAGATTGTGCTGTCGGGGCTGTGCTGTCAGAGCTGTGCTGTCAGAGCTGTGCTGTCAGAGGTTATGCTGTACGAGGTTGTACTGTCTGGGCTGTGCTGCTGGAGGTTGTGCTGTCAGGCCGGAGGCTGTGCTGTCAGAGGGTGTGCTGTTGGGCCGTGGCGGGGGAGTGGGCCGCGGCGCTGCTCCCTGCAGGGGGTCCTGGTGCTCACGGGCCCTCAGCCGGGACTCGGCCTGGGGTGTGGTTCTGGGTGCGGCCTGGCCCCTGTGATGGGCAGGTCTCGGCCAGGTGTCCCCGTCAAGCCAAATGCAGCCGCTGGGGCAGGTCTGCAGGGGCAGCGGGTTCAGCGCCACGGCCGGGTGCGGGGCCGGGCCTGTGCCCCAGACCTGGGCTTGCGCCCCTGCCCCGGTGGACTCTGGGGGCGCGGTGCCCGCCGGGTGCCCGGGCCACTGGTCTCCGGGCCCGCTCGGCGTGGGGGTGGGTGGGTTGGGAGCAGAGCCAGGCCCACGTGGCCTCGGGGCAGGCTCCGGGGCTCTCGCGTCTTTCTGCACTGGCCACCGGGGGGCCTCCTGGGCCTGGGCAGCAGGGCCTCCGTGCGGCTGGGGGCTGCAGCGGGCGCCTGTCCTGGCCGCAGACCCTGCCCACACCTCTGTTCCCTGCAGGTGCCTGGGAGGCGGCGAGCGGAGGCGGCGGCGGCGGCGGCGGCGGGCCGGCCCCGGCTGGGGGCAGACGCGGTGAGTGGGCGGCGCCCAGGCCTCGGGGCAGCGCCCAGCGCATCCCAGGAGGCGCCGCCCTGGGCGGGGAGAAGGAGGGCGGGGCCGAGGTGAGGCCGCGGAGTCACCAGGCCCTGGTGACGCAAGGCTCCTCGTGGCCCCGGCGCTGCCCACGGCCCCAGTTCAGGCCTCCCCGGCGGCCGCCTTTCCCCCCCTCACGCCCCTTGCGGAGACCGCCCTTCGTCGGCCCTGCTGGCTCGCTGGCCTCCCGCTGCGGGCTGGGCACCCTGGTGCGTGGTGGAGGGGCCTGGTCCCCCGCCGCCCTCTGGGAGAGCGACGCCTCTGCAGACCCCTGTCTGGCCCTCGCCTGGCCCTGGCCCGGCCTGCTGGGCGCTCGGTGGTAAAAGGCAGAGACCACCCTCACCCCCCCACCCCGCAGCCGTCTGCGGGGTGTGCAGGGACCCCGGCCGTCCGCGGGGGACCACTGGCCGCTGAGCCCGCCTGCTGGCCGAGCGCGGCCTCCCCATCTCCCCACGCAGCCGCCTGCTAATCCCGTCATCTCGGCAGGGTTTCTGCGCTCCCCTGCAGGCGTGAGGGCTCTGTGACGAGCGGGCGCTGGCAGGAAGAGCGGCCTCAGGGGCCCGCTGGGGAGCAGAGGCCGAGCGCGGCCAGGCCAGGCCCTTCCAGCTGGGACGGGGGGAGATGGGGCGGGAGACGGCCCGGGCGGGCCCCAGGCGGGCAGTCCTGAAACTCCACAGGCAGCGCTGAGCTCGGAGCCGAGTGTCCACGCCCCGCGGCTGCTGCCGGGGGCAGTCCCTCGGGCCCCCCGCCTGGTGGCCTCGCTGTCCATGCGGCTGGGCCGCGGCTGACCTGTGGGGGCGCTGCCCTGTGCCCCGCACCTCTGCCAGCCGCTCGGCTGTTTCGTTTCCACTGAAACGTCGCCCAGCCCGGGCTGGGACACAGACGAGCGGCCGTCGGGGCCACGCGGCCTCTTGGAATCGGGGGTCGCGCAGCAGAGTCCGTCCTTTTCAGGGCACACAGAGGAGCTTAGAAAAACAGCGTGGACCCACCACAGCTGGGGGCCCGGCCCCAAAACCACAGCTCCGGGTCGGCTGCTTTCCTCCGGGACACCCCAGAATCGCTGCTCCGGCCGTTCTGATTCTCACTTTTGGGTCCCTTAGTTTAAACGCTCGTGGCTCTTCTAACTGTTTTGAATCTGAGACTTAATTTGCATTCGTGTCTGTGTTTTCTTGTTTAGAAACAGGACCGGGGGACCACAGTCAGTGTCCCCTAAATTACGGCTGACCCGCCCCGGGCAGAGAGGGCTGCTCTCGGCTGGCGTTCCCCTCTTTCTTTTTCCTTCTCGGGCCGGAGCGGCCCGGGGGCCAAGTGCAGGACGCAGCCGGCCTGGGCACTGTCCCTGGGCGCCGCCCAGCTGGGCCCCCTTACAGGGTCTCGCGTGGGGCCTGTCCGAGGCCAGGGTTTCTAGAACCTTCTCACTTACTTGTAGGGACAGCTGCTCCCCGACAAAGCCGGGGGTGCATCAGAGCGGGCCGGGCGGCGAGGCCCTCGCACGGGTCTCCGTGGTGGACGCCGTGGTCTGGTCCTGCTCGGCGGTCCCTTAGGCCCCGGGACGCGGGTTCTGGCCTCTTCTGGCCTTTCATGGCTTCCCTGTCCCCCGGCTCCATCGAGGCAGGGAGCCCGCGGGCGAGACGGCGCGTCTTGGGCGGGGGCATCGAGGCCCAGGCGGGGGGAGTCCGCTCTGTCCTGCGTGGCCGCCGGCGCCTGCTCAGCTCTGGACCGCCGGGAACGGGCCAGCACGGGCGTCTCAGGCGGCTCCTCCTCTCCTCGCAGGCAGGAAGCGGCGGCGCCTGGGAGGAAGGCTCCAGGCCACCGCGTGGAGCGTAAGTCTTGCTTCTGGCGTCTCGTTTGGGGGCGTCTGTGCTGAGGGTCCTGGGGAGCCAGCTCCACCACACTGCGAGCCCCCGGCCGGCCTTGCGGAGGCCCAGAGGGCACGCTGGGCGGGGTGCTGGGGCCCCGCCTGTGTCCTTCCTGGGTGCTCGCACGCCCCTCCTTCCCCGGGAGCCGCTGCCGCTCCTGGCCGCCAGTGTGGGAGCAAACCGCGGCAGCTGGAGACCCAGGCCCTGGGCGGTGGTCTCCTGTGTGGTGGCGCTGCAGCCCCGCGGGTGTCCTGGGCCCTCTCCTCACCCCCTCCCCGCCCCGCCAGCCCTGGCTGCCGGCCCCCAGGGCCGAGCGGGGGCCTCTGTGCCCACTCTTAGCGGAGCCGCCACTCAGGCCTGGTGACCGCAGGGCTGCAGGTGGGTGCGAGTGAGCCCTGGACCCGGCTCCGCCCTGTTCAGGGCTTATGGGGTCCACTGGCCTCGAAGCCAAACCAGGACCTGGGGCTCAGCCAGGGGCTTGGCTGAGGGGTGTCCAGAGATCACAGTTATTGGGGCGCAGAAAAGACACCCCTCGCTGGGCCTGGGGACTGAGCCCGGTCCAGGTGTCCAGGAGACAGCGCCAGGCCCCCCGCCGACGCGCGCACGGGCATTGGGGAGCCCCTTAGCCGTTTGAGGGGTTGGGCCATGGGTGCAGGTTGACAGCAGTCTCCTGTGGGCTCAGCCTGCTGCATCTTGACGGCTTTTCCCTGTATGACGGGTCCCAGGGGTGACGCTCGGGAGACGCCCCAGGAGCTCGGCCACGTGTTCTGTGTGTGGGAAGGGACACGGCGCTGCCTCGCGCCTGCCGCCTTGGCCCTCTCCAGGCCAGCAGGGCCTCGGGCTGCCGCGCCCCAGTCCCTGGCTCCCCACCGGCGCCTCCTCCTGTTCTTGCCCTCAGGTAAAGACGCCGCGCCGGCTGAGCATCAGGTAAGCGGCCCGGCCCCCGTGGACGTCCAGGCCGGCTGGCCCCTCGGCCTCGGGCGTCCCTCGCTGCGGCCCAGCAGGGGCCTGGCGGTCTTTCCCGCTCCAGATGGGTTCTTGGTGATTTTAAGGCAGACACGAAAACATCAAAAAATATTTACAGATTTAGACGATTGGCAGGTTCATACTGTCTCATTGTGCTGAGGTCTGTTTTCATTTTCAAACGTACCACAGCAAAATTCAACGGAGGCGGAGCTCCCTGCAGACTGGCCGCCGCAGAGGCGACTCCGGGCTTCTCGGCTCCTTCTGTCCCGTGGGCCGGGCTGCGGGGCCCGAACCGGGCTCAGCAGACTCACCAGAGTCTCTGGGCCTTTCTGACATGACGCGGCCTTTCCTTGGCTCGATCCGCGGTGGCCTCCGTGTTCTCACTCTTCCTGCCCGCTCTGCGCAGTGAAAGATGCTTAAAGTCTGCAGCTCATTAGCCGTCTTGGGGCTCAGGAGAATCCCGCGTCCCTGGGCTGGGCGTGGGCGGGGCCTGGGTGAGGGCGGGGCCTCCTGGGTGGGGGGCGGGACCTCATGGGTGCAGGCGTGGCCTCGCTCGCAGATGTGGGCGGGGTCTCGCGGGTGTGGGCGGGGCCTTGTGGGTGTGGGCGGAGCCTCACTTGCAGGTGTGGGCAGGGCCTCGTGGGTGTGGGCGGGGCCTCATGGGTGCAGGTGGGGCCTCGCGTGCATGGGTGGGGCCTTGCAGGTGTCGTTGGGGCCTCGCGGGTAGGGCGTGGTCTCTGTTGCCCCTCCTGTCTCGCTGCCTTGCTCTCGTTGGCGCCACTTTCTTTGGACGTTGGAAGAGATATTCCTTTAGGTACTCAGGCGAGCGGCACCCTTCTCGCCTCTGTGACCTCCTCAGAGTCAGGGGTCGAGCTGTCCCTGCTGCCCAGCGCCTGTGCCTGTGGGTCTGTGGGCTCGGGCCGGGGTGACTTGGTCTCCTCTGTGCTCGGCAGGAAGGGGAGGCAGGCCGCGGCTGCAAGGACGTCTGCTACACGGTCATCGACCACGACCCCCGCCGCCGGCGGCCCTCCCTCAGCTCCATGGACCCCTGCTACGAGAACGTCCAGGTGGCCCCCAGGCCAGCGCGGGCCCCCAGGGAGGAGCCCGAGACGGAGTATGCCCTGCTCAGGAAGCCAGAGGTCTCCAGGCCCCCGTCCTGCAACCCCGAGCATGACTACGAGCTTGTGCTTCCCTACTAGGCTCGGAGCCCCCCAGCCCCAGGCCTGGGGGCCCCACCGTGGCACCGAGAGCCTGCCGCTGGCCAGCGCGTGGGTGGTGAACGGGTGGGTCCATGCCCCAGTCAAGTCCATTCCTGCGCGTTTCTTTTTGAAGCAGTTGTGAATGGAATTATTTTCTTAATTTCTTTTTCTTTTGGTTCATGGTTGGTAAATAAAAATGCAGCTGAGTCTTGTGTCAACTTTGTGACTGGCCACTTTATTGCACGTTTATTATTTTGCGTAGTTCTGTGGGGGTGTCTTCAGGTGCATCCTCCTTGTTTAGGGTGATGGGCATCAGGGACCGTTGGGGTGAGAGTGAAGTGGCCGCAGGACATGCCAGCCCCACCTGGTCCCATCCCCCCCACCCCCGGACCCTGTTGGCAGAACCCAGTGGCCTCGGTGGGGGGAGCCGTGGCAGCAGCTCTGGTCTCTTCCTGTGGCTCCACCACAAATCAGTTGTGGCAGTTGCTCCTTAGAGCCCTTTTATGCAACTCTTACTTCCCGGATTGTGGAGTGGACCAATCAGGTGCAAGCTATGAGCTGATTGGTGCTAAATGGTCCAATCAGCCACAGGATTGAAAAACAGTCCAATCAGACTTGTGGGGGGGGCACCCAGGGAGAGGATATAAGCCAGCGTCCCAACGCGCTGAGAGTAGATAGTTCCAGCCTCCGGAAGAAATGACCGAGGCTTTAGGAAGAGGACACGGTCTCTTCTGTCACGCTCCACGGAGGAGCAGGAGCAGGAGCAGGAGCTGAGCACTCTGCAGGGATGCGCCCTTGGGTCCCCGTCTCTGACTTTGGTCAGAGGAGCTCCGTGCCTGGTGCCCTGAAGAGCTATTGGTTCTTGGGGTTGCCCAATGTCTCCCGAAGAGCTGTGGCACTGTGTGCCTCTGACACTGCCCCCAGGGGCCAGGCGCGACTGCCTGCACTGGCCAGTGCTGTCCAGCACCTGGGCAGCCAGTGGCAGCCATCGCTAAGGCTACCTGGGGCCCCAGCGAGCTGTCTGCCGCCCCTGTCTGAGATGAGCCGCGGTGGCTCTGGAGCCCGCAGCTGTGCGCGGGGGTGAGGCCCGCAGAAGCTGCCCGTGCCCTGTCCCCCCACGGCCTGGGGGCCCCCGCCCCGTGCTCTCCCATTGCTGCAGCTCTTGGTTTTTCCTCTGGCCTTTGGGGCTCTTCGGCGCCCCTCTGGTCTCAGCCTGGGCAGGTGGGTGGCCGCTCCGGCGGGCCCTGTGTCCCACCTGCTGCCCCTGAGTGCCCGTCTCGCTTTGAGTCACAGTAAAGCACAAGCGCTTGCGAGCAGGGAGGGGAGGCCGGACAGCCCGAGGCCGCCGGCCCCACTGGCCGCGCCGCCCCTGCACGTGCCGCTCCCGGAGCCGCCCCGGCGCCGCGCCCCTGCGGCGGGATCCCCTGCAATTAGCGCGGAGCTTCCGCCAGCCTCGCCTGTGGAGGGGGGGGCGGGCGGCCTAATTGGCAGGAGACTGGGAGGGCGCGGCGGCCCGCCGAGGCCTGCCCCTGGGCACCGAGGGGCCTCCCCTCCCCGGGGAAAGGCGGTTCTCCCGCCCTCGGGGTGTGCCCGCACCGCCTCGCGAGGGCTCGGCTCGGCTTGGCTGACAGCGCTGCGCAGGGGAGACCGCCGGGGCGCTCGCTGCCAAGCCCCTGTCCGTGTAAGTGGGGTGCGCGGGGAGCTCGCGTCCCAGACAGCCCCGCGCCTCCCGCAGCCGCCTCCCTCCGGCTCGGAGCTGGGGCCTCGGAGCCTCCAGGCAGCGGGTGGGGTGCAGGGAGGGGACGCTGTGCTCTGGGCGCCCCCGTCCTTCGTGGGACCCGCCTGGACGCCGCCGGAGCGGGAGCCCCAGACCGCCCTCGCGCCTGCTCCTGCGCCGCCCCCTCAGGCCGTCCTGGTTCCGTTTCCCTTTTCCCGGGTGCCCGATGTCAGTCCTGCTGGAAACAGCAAAGGGGAGACCCCCGGGCCCCCGAGGTCTCCGGTGAGAGTCCAGACCCAGACTCTCGGAAGCGGCTGGGAGGGCGGGGCGCGGCGACGGGTCGGCGGGACAGCGCTGGCCACTCCCGCGCCGCACGCAGCCTGCCCGGTGCCGCGCGGGGATCGGGTTATTTTCGGTGCCGCTTTGAGCCTGGAGCTGCGGGGCCGGCGGAGCCCGGTGGACGCGAAGGTCGCAGGAGACGGCGACGTGGTGTTCGCAGCTCTGAGTGAGGAGCAGCTGCTGCGCGGGTGCAGGAGGAGGGGAACCGCGGGGAGCACCCCGCCCCGCCGCCCCCACCCCTGCAGCCACCGGGCTGGGCTGGGTCTGGGCTGAAGGCCCCGCTCACCCCTGCCGGAGGCGGGGCGGGGCTGGCCCTGCCGGGGCGCCGGGCTGCGGGGCGGCCACAGGCGGTCGAGCGCGCCGGCACCAGGGCCTCGCCCCGCAGGCCGCAGGGCGACACGGGGCGCGCGTGGACACGACCCGCGCTGCTGCCGCGCCCGGGCTGGCCAGACGGGCCTGTTCCCTCCGGGCGGGGAACCGCTTGAGGAAACCTCAGGTTGTGCGGTCGCTGCAGCGAAGAGTTTGCGCCCCCGGAGCTGGCGCGGCGGCTTCGCGCATGGAGCCGCCCGCTGCCCTATTTCCCGCGCAGGTGAGGGGGTTTCCTTACGGCTTTGCTTGGGTGTCACTGACACGCAGCGACTGCAGATTCAGGATTTTCTTTTTATTGAGGTGATGAGTTTACAACACTCCATGTGATTTGGGGTCACAGGAACCCCCTTCCAGCCCGCGGCAGCACCCCCACCCCACCGCGGCAGCCACGCCCCTCCGCCCGCGCGCCCTCAGGTAGTTTGGGGCCTGCGGCCGCGCTCCTGTGCGTCTCTGCGCCCCGCGCGGGGGGCCCCAGGGGTCTGTCTCCCTGACCCAGTTCACGCAGCGTCGCCCGCTGGCTCCGTCCGTGCTGCTGCAGGACCGGCGCTCACCTTCCTCACAGCCGAGCGGTGCGCCACGGCGGGCAGAGGCCACGTCCTACCGGCCAGCTCCTCGGGCGCCCCGTCGAGACTGCCCAGCCCCTGCGCGGGACGTGACGCGTCTGGCCGCGGCGCCAGCCTGGGGTGCGCCGGCAGCAAGGCGGCAGCTGCCCCGCCGCCACCGGCCGCCCCGGCCCCTCGCGCCTGTGTCTGCGCGTCCTGGACCCTCTGGGCGTGTCCTCCCCCACCCCCAGCAGTTGCGAGTGGCGGGATTTTATCTCTTTTAAGGTTGAAAGCCGCCCGACGTCAGAGAGAGGAGGCTGCGTGGCCGCGGTGCCGTCTGCGCGCGCGGGGGTGGACGCGGCCGGCGGGCCGGGGGGCCCGAGACGCTGGTTCCGGCTCCGCTGGACGTGGCGGCCTCGGGCCCCGGGGAGCCTCGGTCCTGCTCGTCCTAACGCGCCGGCGCTCCAGGCCCGGGGCCTCCGCGGCCCGCAGAGCGGCTCATCTGGGCTTCGCCGCGTCCGCCGAGGCGCCTTCCCCGCGCTGCTGCCTCTTTTTTGCCGCTGAATTCTGAGTCTCTCCTGTGGTTCGGTTGTCAGCCCCGCGGGCGTGCGCTCTGCAAACTTCTCCCGTTTCCCGGAGTTTGGCGTTTACGGCCTTGGTTGGTGCCGCGTCCGCGAAATCCCCGCCCAGGCCGCGTCCTGCAGCGCCCCCGGCTCTCCGAGGCTCGCCGAACGCGCACTGACGCGTGAGCGCCCCCGCCGGCGCCGACGGCCCCCGGGCGCCCCTGCGCCCAGCGCCTCCCCGTCCTGCCCCACGTGGGCCGTGCTTGAGGGCAGGGGCGCGCACGAGGGTGCGGGCGTGTTCTTAGGGTGCCCGGGCGGGGAGACCGCGGGGCCAGATGCTCGGCTTCTGGGCCCTGAACCCTGAAGACGCCCCCCAGAGGGGACGCTGCCGCCCGCCGTCCCCCCGCGTCGCCGTTCTCGGTCCTGACGCGGCCATGGGGGTGGGGGCCAACGAGAGCACCCCCGTGGGCTTCCTCCTCCTGGGGTTCTCCGCTTACCCTCGTCTGCAGAAGGTCCTGTTTGTGGTCGTCTTCATCCTGTTCTTACTGACCATTGTGGGGAACGCGGCCATCATCCTGCTGTCGCGCCTGGACGCCAGGCTGCACACGCCCATGTACTTCGTCCTCGTCCACCTGTCCCTCCTGACCTCTGCTTCACCAGCAGCGTCACCCCCCAGCTGCTGGTCAACCTGTGGGACCCCACGAGGGCCGTCGCCTTCGCCGGCTGTGCGGTGCGGCTCTGCGTCGCCCTGGCCCTGGGCCCCACGGAGTGCGTCCTCCTGGCCGTGATGTCCTACGACCGCTGCGTGGCCGTGTGCCGGCCCCTGCACTACGCCGTGATCATGCGCCCCAAGCTCGGCGTGGCTCAGCGGGGCGGCCACCACCCTCGTGCAGTCCACGCTGGCCCTGCAGCGGCCCTTCTGCGGGCACCGCCGTGTGGACCACTTCTTCTGCGAGGTGCCCGCCCTGCTCAAGCTGGCCTGCGTGGACACCGCGCTCAACGGGGCCGAGCTCCTCGTGGCCAGCGTGCTGTTCCTCGTGGCGCCCGTCTCCTTCATCCTGGCCTCCTACGGCTGCATCGCCCGGGCCGTGCTGAAGCTCTGGTCGGCCGAGGCCAGGCGCAAGGCCGTGGGCACTGCTCCTCCCACCTGGCCGCGGTGGTCATCTTCTACGGCGCCATCATCTTCATGTACCTGCAGCCCGCCAGGAGCAGGGCCAAGGCCCAGGGCAAGTTCGTCTCCCTCTTCTACACCGTGGTCACCCCCGTCCTCAACCCCCTCAACCCCCTGCGCAACAAGGACGTGAAGGGGGCGCTCAGGAAAGTTCTAGAGAAGGTTCTGGGAACAAGCTTTATGTGATTGTCAAGAAACTGCTGCAAGTGCTGCTGCGGTGAACATCCGAGGATTTAAACTCACATGATGTCTGCTAATAAGGAGCCTGTTGGGTCTTCTGGGAATTTCTTTCTTTTTTTTATTTATGCACACAAGCCGGGGTGCAGCCCAGAGGCGTGGGGTGGCGAGAGGGTCCACCAGAGACAGAGTGGGGAGCAGAACAGGCAGATCAGAAACACACTGCTGAGGGGAGCAGCGGGCGAGGCAGGAGAGGTCTGCTGCGCCATGTGGGAAGCTCCCCGGCCGGGGATCGAACTCGCGCCGCAGCCGCCGACAGCTCCACTGGCGTCAGACCGGCCGCGTGAGATCACAGGGGCCGGAGGCTCGGCTCACGCGGCACCAGGAGCCCCACGCTCAGGGACCCCGAGCCGGGCACCGCCGGCCTTCCACAGGGCAGTGCAGGCGGGACCCCACGACCCCCACTCCTGGGGCGTCGCCCCCCAGGGCCTGGCCCCTAGGGCTCCCGAGAGAAAGCTGCCGGGGCGAGGGTGTGGGCGAGGCCCCGGCGCCCCGAGCTCCTGGCCACTGCCCCACGCCCGGTGCCTCCCCGGCCGCCGGCTGACCGCTCCTCCTGGACCGCCGGGGGCGCCGGTGGGCGTGGGGATGGACACGCATGAGAGCCCGGGGGTGTGGCTGACCACGCCCGCTCCTGGCCCGGCCCTCAGCTGCGTGTCTGGCGGCCAGTGGGTGAGCGTCCCAGGCCGCCGTTTCTTTGACTGTGCAGCGGTTCTCTGCGCCGGCCCTCCCTGGCCTGGCGTGGCGGTCAGGCTGTCTCCTGTCCTCGTGGCGGACCGGCCAGCGAACTTCCGTGGGCGCGAGCACACGCCCGTCCTATGCTTGTTTGAAATAAAATCGATCGTCTCCTACAGCTCTCGCCGCACACCGGGCTGTGCGCGCCGGGGCTGGCCGGGCCGCGAGGACCCAGCTGCCCGCGCTCCTGCCCGGCGCTCACGCAGGACGGCCCCGAGGCCGGCGCGCCCTGCCGGCGCCGCGTGGCCAGCTGGTGCCGGCCCCTCCGCGGGGAGCACGTGTGGCAGGTTTCCCAGCGTGGGGCTGTGGGAAAGTGAGTTCAGTGTTTGGCGCAAAGTGGACAAAGCACAAAATAAATGAAATCAAAGCTCTGCACAGTGGCCGGCGCCGCGTCTGACGGGCAGGCACACCAGTCGTGCGGCTGCGGGGAGGCCGGGGGGCCCGGCGGCCTCTGTGGGGGACGCAAGCGCGTCTTGCCCGGGGCACACAGGCGGGGACCCCCCTGCAGTCAGGCTGGGGGTCACTGCGGCTGGGAGGCTCTGAGGCCCGGGCCTGGCCCCCACCGGCCCCTCACGTCCACGGGGCGCACAGCCCCCCGAGAGGAGCTTCCTCAACGCCCCCTTCACGTCCTTGTTGCACGGGTGCAGATGAGGGGTGCAGGGCGGGGGTGACCACGGTGTGGAGGAGGGAGACGAACTTGCCCTGCCCCTGGCTGCAGCTGTCCGGGGCTGCAGCTGCATGAAGGCGCCGTGGGAGATGACCGCCACGGCCAGGTGGGCGGAGCAGCTGTCCCGGCCTTGCGCCTGGCCTCGGCCGGCCGGAGCCTCGGCACGGCCTGGCGATGCAGCCGCAGGAGAGCAGGGCGAGGGCCGGGCAGCAGCAGGAAGACGCTGACCGCAAACAGCACCAGCTCGCTGACCGCGGTGTCCACGGTGTGGACGCTTCTGAACTCCACGTCCTCTCGAGCCTTTCGCTGGCTTGTCCATCGCCGGCCAGCGGCCACTGCCGTGCTGAGCTGAGGGCCGACCTGGCCCTCTGGGTCATCCGCCACACAGAGAAGCTGGGCAGACACAGGCTCAGGCCCCACCGCGTCCCCTGCCCTGGGCCGCTGCCTGCCCGGCCTGGCCCGTCTCCAGCTGGCAGAGCTGCTGGCCGTGAAAGGGCTCCTGGCTGCTGACCGGTGTTTGCGGTCACCTCTGGGCCCTCTGTGCTGACCAGCGTCCCGCTCCCGCCTCCGAGGCCAGCGGCTGGCCGAGGAACAGGCCTCGCAGGGTGGGGCTGGGGCTCCCGGGGCAGCCGGCGCTGTGGGCGCTGACCCGGTTCTGCTGGGCCCGGGAAGCAGAGCCTGACTGGCTGGACGCCCCACGGGCTCCGGGAGCCTCAGCTGCTTGTCCGGTGGCGGACACTGTCCTGCCACCGCCTCCTGGCTGCCCCTGCGGCCACCTCCGCTGTCTCGCGCGCCCGGCTGGCCTTTCTGGGGTGGCGGCCGGGGCGCTCGGACACGGTCCTGCGGCCCGCAGTGGCCAGGCCCGTCTGAGGCGGCGGCTGCCCTCGGCTGGATCCTCAGCAGCCCGTCCCGCCGGCCGCCCCGGCTGTCCAGGCGACGGGCGAGACGGAACTCGAAGAAAGGAATCACAGGGCGAGCAGGCCAGCAGGACCATTAGCCCAGAGATGGCCGGGAGTCCTCGGCCCAGCGCCCGGGGCCGAGCGGAATGAGAGACAGGACTCAAGCCCCTGTGGAAGCTCCGGCTCCCGTTCAGGCTCTGCCGGCTGTTCAGGGCCAGCCACAGATGCGCTGTCCACGGGCCGAGCCTCCTGCCTGGAAGGAGGGTCCAGCTGACCCGCCCCCACACCGGGCAGCGTCCTTTACGGCCCTGTCCCTTCCCTAACACGCCTGTTTAAGGGTGACCAATGTCTCCGTCTCGTGGAGAAACCGGCCGCAGGGGAGCTCTGGGGAGACCTCTCCCAGAGTGGACCCAGGGACCCCAAACCCGTCAACCCCAAACGGCATCACGGGGCTCACCCGCCCGCGGCCTGCCCGTTATCTCCTCTGCCGGGGCGTCCCTGCGGCGTCCGCTGCCCATCAGGCGGGCGGGCGTGGGCAGGGCCGTTATCAGCCAGCAGCACACTTCCTCCCGACAACACGCTCCACAGCATTTCCCACAGTCAGAGGTTTCACTCTTCTTTTCAGAGTCATCTTACTGAGGTGCTACTTGAAGTCCTGGAGACTGGACGTGTTGGCCCCAGGAACTCTGCGGACTCCGGGCGCTCTTGGCGCTGGAGATCCCGCTGGAGACTCCGCAGGCCGGGCCATCCACCTCTTTCCACGTCCCCTGCGACCACCCGAAGGCCAGAGCCCTGGCTGGGAGTGTCCACTATGACACGAGGCCACGGGCCCTCGCCCCCCCACTCGGTGTCCATGGGACGGCCGTGTCGTCACGCGTCCACACCCAGTGACAACGGCTTTGACCTCAGCGCTTGGCCGGCCCGCGCCACAGGGACAGTCGCGCTGTCCACCCCCAGGCCGCCGGCCACGGGTGCCTCCCCCCATCCGCCCTGCGCCCCCTCAGCGGAAGGAGGGGAGGCCTTTGCTGCGGGCCAATCAGGGGCCGTGAGCCGCCCCCGTCATTTTGCGCATTTGGAGATGTGCCCTTCCGCACCACGTAGCCAGACGCTGGTTGGCCGCTGCCGTCTCTGGGCTCTCGGGCGTCCGCTGGCCCTGGCCGGGCCGCGTGGCTGAGGAGGGCCGGCGTCAGGTCCCGCCTCCTAGCTGGGCTCGGCCCTCAGGCCCTGGCGCGGCCGCGCGCGCTGGCTGCCCGGCAGGCCCTCTGCTTCATGCGGCTGTGCCGCGGCGGTGCTGACAGGTCAGCTGGCCCCTGTGCCCGAACAGGGGCTGTCTTCGCCCGCACCCCGCGCCGTCCGCGCCCCCTCGCGGGCGGTCCCCAGTGTCCGTCAGGCAGCATGCGGGTCTGGGCGAGCGCCCCAGCCCTCGTGCTCAGAGCGCTCGCGAAGGGCACGGCCCGGCGGGGGACACGCGGGCGGCACGGGGCCCCCTCTGGCCGCCTGTCCTCGCGCTCTGGCTCCGCCTCGCTGGCCCCACACTCTGGGAGCTCCGCCCCCCGTTTGCTCTCCACGTCCACCGCGCTCGTCTGCCTCGCGGCTCCTGATTTCCCAAGATCCGGAGTCTCAGCCGGGATCGCCTGGCTCTGCGACCAGGAGCGGGGGAGGGCGGCCGGGCCTGCGCTGCGACGCTTCTGGGGCTCGCGCCCACTCTTGCGCCCGCGCTGAGGACGCGGCTAACAGCGTGAAAGTGGGCGCTGCCCAGCCGGGGTCTGGTCTGTTCTCCTCGGCCGGATCGTAAGAATAAAATCATCAGGCGGCTTAAGAGAGACAGCAAAGGCCTCGCTCCTCGCTGGCGCTGGGGGGAGCAGGGGCCGTCAGGGCGCCGCGTGGAGGCGGCGGCACAGGGCGCGCGCGCTTGGCGGAGATGCCAGGCAGCCTTGCTCCGGACGCACCGGGCACCGGAGGGGCGGACGGGGGGTGCCCAGCGGGGTGGGGCGAAGGGAGGGGACAGCTGCAAGGGTAGGCGGCGGGGGCAGACCTGGTGAGACCGGCCAGGGGGTGCTGAGGCGGACGCCAAACACTGCACAAAAAGCAACGGTGATGCAAGAAAATGGAAAAATGAAGAGAGCATAACATATTTTAAAGAAAAGTAGAACGTGCCCTCCAGTGCCTCCAGGCAGCGTTTGGCCCAGACCCAGGCTGCGCCCTCCTGCTGACAAGCACAGCCTGAGCTGAAAACGGAGGCGCAGCTGGCCCCCCCACCTCCTCCCCCTCCCCCACCCCCCAGCCAGCCGGGACTCCCGCTGCCTCCGAGCAACCAACCGTCTGCAGGGCGGCAGGAGGTTGCCAGCAGCTCAGCCCCAGGGAGCCGCTGGCCGGGGTCAGGGACTCTGCGGTGGCCCTGGGGACGCAGCCTTGGCTCTCGAGTGACCCGAGGGCAGAGACTAAACAGGGGAAGCTGCTGGCAGTGCAGGCGGCTCCGTCACCACGGCGCTCCTGAGTGGGTCTCAGCTCCTCGAGGCCCCGCCGCTGACCGCAGAGCCCTGCACCAGGTCTGGGCCCCGCCTGCCTGGACGCTGCGCCCGACGTGTGTCATCCCCGGCAATGCCACTCAGCTGACCGCGCTGCCCGCTGGACCCCAGGGCTTCTGTGGGTGTCTCCTTCCCACCTCTGACGGCCCTCACCGCCCCTGCGGCTCTAGCTGACCACACACAGCGCGGTGACCAGCCCTCAGGTTAGACGTCCAGGAGGCGTTTGTCCAGAAACGTGAGCCTGCGCGCAGAGCCGCTGGGAGCCACTTGAGGAGGACTCTCCGCTGGCCTTGTGGCCGGGCGGCCTCGCCCCTGCAGGCCCCGTGATGGACGCGAGGCCGTTCGGCCCAAGACACGTGGGCTTCGGCTGGCCGCACCACCTCGTCCCCGCCTCCAGCCCGGGGGCAGCGGCCCAAGCGGCGTGGCCTGGGGCCCGGCCGCTCGGAGGTGCTGACACCCCCGCCCCCCCAGCCCCCCGTCGCTCTCCCCCTCCCCCCTCCCCCACGACGGTTTTGTGAGATGCTGGACCAGGTTGATTTTATTGGTCTTGGTGGCTGTAGTGGACACAGGTTAACGTGGGCGAAGGTGCCCGAGGGCGGACTGTCCACTTCCTGTTCCAAAGTGAGCCCGTCCTGGCCGTCCCACTAGGCCCGGGCCTCGCGGCCAGCGGCGGTGTTGATGGGGCGTCATTATGTGATGACCGCGAATCCCCTCCGGTCTCTGGCGGGCGCTCGGCCGGCAGGGACGGACACTTGGTCCCCAAGGAGGCTCCGCTGCCCTGACCTTGTGGCTGAAGAAGCGGAGGCTGTTTCCTCGCGAGCGCAATGCGCCCTGCCCTGCGCGGCGGGTGAGGCTCCGAGCGGTGGGCGGGGCTGGGCGGGGAGGTGGGGCCGGTGGGGCCAGCGCGGTGCTGCTGGGGCTGAGGGGCTGGGGCGCACTCAGCGCCTCTCCTGGGCCCACGGTCTGCGTCGGGGTCTTCTCGGGACTCTCCCTCCCTCTCTGCTTCCTCGCGTGGTGGCCGAGCGCGGCCTCAGGGGCAGCTCCCGGGTGGGGGGTCGAGTCCCCGGCGAGGTCCAGCCCAGGGCGTGCGGCTACCGGTCCCCGCTGGGTGCCCAGTTCCCGTTCTCTCCGCTGGCAGCTGTCCTCCATGGGCGGGTCCGGGGTTCCCAAAGTCTCGGGCAGCTGGGCCGAGCTGGCCCAGCCCTGCCTGTTCACTCGGCCTGGTGGCAAAGGCACCAACTGCCCCCCACATGCAGAGCGAACCCCGCTTCCGTGATTGCAGACTCGGGGCTCCGGTTAGCCCGGCCACCGTTTCTCAGGACGCGGCTGGACGTCCGGGAGCTCTTGGCACGTACTGGCCAATGTGGGGGCCAGCCCAGGGGCCAGCCCTGCCTGAGCCCGGACACTGACCCGTGGTCGCCCCAGGGGACGGCTGGGTCAGCCGTGAGTGAGAGGGGTGAGGAGGGGTCAGCGCTGGGGGCGCGGGGGGCGCAGAGGGTCGGGCTGCGGCTGCCTGCGGGGCTGGCGCGGCTGTGGTGTCTGCCGTCCTGGAGTCTGAGGCTGCGGTGTTGGGGGCCTGCGGCCGCGTCCAGGCCCTCGAAGGCGGCCTGGGCTGGGTCCCGCCGGCTCAGGCTCGGCCGTGGGCGCCTCTGGCTCCTGGCAGGAGGCGTCCCTGAGCCGCCAGGGCTGGACCCGGCACTCGGGGTGCGCCTGCGCCCCCACCGTGGCCGCGAGGTCCAGCGCGTCTCGCTCCCTGAGGCCCAGCCCACCTCTCCGTCCCCCATCTCAGTGACATCTCGCTAGAGTTCAGGTCACGGGTGAAACGTCCACCTGGGTCTGAGCCCCGAGGCCGCGCCCTGAGAAGGCAGCTCGGCCTCCGCGGGGTGCCCCCTCACTGGGGGGCTAGCCCGTGGCAGGGGCCGCCCCCGCCGTCCCTCTCCCCCAGGCCTTCCCCGGCTCCGTCACAGGGACTGAAACGGCGCCTGCCTCTTGGGGCCACACGGGCAGCCGAGGGGGCAGCGAGGGGGCAGCGAGGGGAGCCGAGGGGGAGCCAAGGGGGAGCCAGAGGCGAAGACGGCCACAGGGCGCCCGGGACCCCGGGAGGAGCCCGCGGGGCCGGGGAGAAGGCGTCTGGGGGAGCAGTCCCGAGCCGGGCGCCTGGCGAGGGGGTCGCCGCGGGGGCAGTCGATGTGACTCGGGCCTCTGAGATGCTCGGAGCCCCCGTGTGCCCGTCCGCAGCCGGACGTCTGCGTGCCGGGCTCTGCTCGGCCGTTTCCCGGCCTGGGCGGGGGCGGCCGGCCGGGGAGCGCCAAGGCGCGGGAGCCTCGTCTCCGCTGGCGGCTGGAGGCTGACGCGGGGTCCGCACCCCCGGCCCCCCACGGATCCCCGGCCCCCAGACCTCCAGGGTGGGGGCTGGACGGGAGGAGGGAGCCGAGCGGGGACGAGGGCCCCGAGGATGCGGTCAGCGGTGCTGTCCTTGTGAGGAGGCGCTGGGTGGGACCGAGTGCCCGGGGCGGGCCTGGGCGAGGGGTGCGCGCCCCCACACCGCAAGCACCGCCCTGCTTCCGCCGCTTTCCCCCTCTGCCTGCGTCGCCGCCTCGGGGGCCGTCAGCTTTGAATCTCTGCTGCACCTTATTCTTTTTTAAAAAAAGGTTATTTATTTATGCAGACAGGAGCTGGGGTGCAGGCCAGAGATGTGGGGGTGAGCGGACTCCCCAGAGACAGAGTGGGGAGCAGAACAGGCGGATCCACTGAAAGACGCTGCTGAGGGAAGCAGCGGGGAGACAGGAGGGGTCTGCTGCGCCCTGTGGTCAGCGCCCTGGCTGGATGGACTCGGGCCGCGGGGGCTGCGACGGCTTCCCAGGCCGAGACTCTCGGCGGAGGCAGAGACGGGGCGTCGCCAAGGCAACAGACGCCCTCTTGGGGAGACTGGGAATCCACGGAGAGGCCCCGGCGGCGCCCCTCGAGCACCAGCGGTCTGTGGGCGCGTCCGAGGGCCCTTCCCTGGGGCCGCAGGCGCAGGCGGCTCCGGGGCCTCCCCCGACCCTGCGATCACGTGAGGGGACGTGTCCCTCCCGAGGGCAGGCGCGAGGGGCCCCTGTGCCGCTGTTGGGCGTCTGCGGCTGGCTGGGGGTCCTGTGGCCAGGCCTGCTCTGCCGGCACTGCTGGACACCGCCCACGGGCTCCCTGGAACCCACCCCTTAGCCGCGACTTTCGGGGTCCTCGCAAGGCCCCGCCCCTGCGAAGACCCGGATGGCCACACCCACAGGGGACCCGGGAGGCTGGGCGAGGTTCCGGCAGATGCGGACGTTTATTTACGCGAGAAGCGTGGGGTTCCGCGGGGCTCTCTCAGCAGCCGGGCAGTGTGGCCGGTCGGCTGCCGCGGGCACGCACGTCCAGCCGGCGGGCGGGTGGGCGTGGGGGCGCGGGGGCTCTCACGGAGCGGTCAGCGTCCAGTGCCCCCTCGGCCGCCAACCCTGTGCAGGCACAGCCAGACCCTGACAAATGTGCATCCATTCTCTTCCCTCTGTCCAGAGTCTCTGGTCACTTCGCCACCACGGGAGCGGCCCAGACCCTGACAAATGTGCGTCCATTCTCTTCCCTCTGTCCAGAGTCTCTGGTCACTTCGCCACCACGGGAGCGGCAGGGGAGGACGTGGGCGAGCGCCGGGCGCCGCGGCGGGGTGGCCTCCCGGGGCCTCCGCGTGGCCGCGTGTCCTGCGCTGACGCTCCTCGAGGCCACGGCCCTCCTGGGCAGTCTCGGCTGTTTTTCCACGACTTGGGAAGGAAATGACCAATGAGACCATGGTGACCGAGTTCATCCTCAGGGGCTTCTCGGACCGGCCGGAGCTGCGGCCGGTCAGCATGGCCTGCTTCCTGCTGGTCTACCTCTTCGCCCTCCTGGGGAACGTGTCCATCATCGCCGCGGTGACCAGGGATGGCCGCCTGCACACGCCCATGTACTTCTTCCTCAAGAACCTGTCCTTCCTGGACATGTGCTACACCTCGGTCACCGTGCCCAGGGCACTGGCCAGCACGCTCACGGGCTCGGGGGTCATCTCCTTTGGGGAGTGCGTGGCCCAGCTCTTCTTGTTCGTGACGCTGTGTGCCTCCGAGTGCTTCCTGCTGACCGCCATGGCCTACGACCGCTGCCTGGCCATCCACAGGCCGCTGCTCTACGGGGCCGCCATGAGCCGGCGCCGCTGCTGGGGGCTGGTGGCCGGCGCCTGGGCGGGCGGGGCCCTCTACGCCGTCTTCCACACGACCAACACCTTCTCCCTGCCCTTCTGCGGCCCCAACGTCGTGGACCACTTCTTCTGCGACAGCTCCCCCATCATGCGGCTGGCCTGCGCCGACCCCCACACCAACGAGGAGGTGGGGTTTGCGGTGGGCGGGTGCGTCATCCTCGGTGCCTTCGCCCTCACCCTGGGCTCCTACGCCCTCATCATCGCCGCCCTCGCGCAGATCCGCTCTGCCAGCGGGCGGCGCAAGGCCTTCTCCACCTGCTCCTCGCACCTCACCACTGTCGTCCTGTTCTACGTGACCGGGAGCTTTGCCTACCTGAGGCCCGCTTCTCACTACTCCCCCACCCAGGGGCGGCTGGTGTCCGTGTTCTACTCCATCCTCACCCCCAGCCTCAACCCCGCCGTCTACTGTCTGCGGAACACAGACATGCAGGCTGCCCTGAGGAAGCTCTTCGCCCCACCCCAGTAGGCGAGTTTGTGTCCCGTTCAGCATGTCGCACTAAGCTGGGCACTAAGGTGGCGCCGGCCTAGAGGCAGTGGTGTGTTTCTAGAAACAGAAAGCCTAGCAAAATGCAATATGGAAAAATAGAAAATGTGAACAGATTTGTAATGAATAAGGACATTGACACGACAATAAACTTCTAAAGAGGGGAGCCCAGGACTCTGGTATCTCTGGTGGATTCTACCAATTATTTGAAAAAGCATTAGCACCAATCCTTCCAAAGCTCTTCCAAAAATTTATACAGGGGGCACTTTCTAACTCATTTTTTGAGGCCAGCATTACAATGATACCTAACCAGACAAGGTACTGCTGGAAAGTAAAACTAGAGACTGAAGTCTCTGGTGACTGTGGCTGCAATAGCCCTCAGGACACCTGCTGATGGTGCCCAGGTCACTTTTAAGTGGCCTGCACCACAACAAGCAAGGTTCACCCCTGAGGGCAAGGATGGTTCAACCCCTGCAAATCAGTAAACACACTATAGCACATTAACAGATCAAGGGGCAAACATAGTGTGGCCTTTTCAATAGATACTTAACGCACCTGACAACATTCAACGTCTTTTAATGATAGAAACTTGCAATAAATTGGGCATAGAAGCAACACGCCCCAACCCAGTCAAGTCACCCAGGACAACCCACAGCGGCGTTGCACTAGGGCGACATTCCTCCTCCTCAGGGCCAGGCCGGTGTCCACTCTCGCCACTGGGTCCAGATGGCACTGGACGTCCTCGCAGAGTAGTTAAGGAGAAGAAGAAATAGTTTATGGATATTTCAACACAAAACAAATCTACTGAGAAAAAAAAAAAAGACGCTACAGCGGTGAGTGGTGATAATGCTGGAATAATTAAGCTCTCCAAGGGAACAGTAGTTTCTGCTTCCCAGGGGATCATTTTAAGCCATTTTTGAATGTGAAATGCTGATTACCTTAAAACCCCACACAGAAGAACTCCAGAAAAGAATGAACTAAGCAGGTAAATGAATCTGATTTAGGGGCATTTTGCAAGAAAACTGCTCTAAGTCACGTTGCTTGTTTTGCCAGAGGGGACAGATGTCTCTGTGGTTCCTCTGCAGGTAGCTGTGATGTGGCGAGACAGGCACTGTTCCCACACAGCCACGTGGCACCTCCTCTTGTAGAAATAAAGGAAAATAATAATCATCAGCGGGAATAAGACAGAGTAAGAATTTGTCCTAAAGAAGCGGCAGAGGAAGTGTGATAACCGATACTCAGCTGTGAGTGGGGCTTGCACCCCGGCAGCTGAGAAGTGGGGTGTCCTCTCTCTGGGGTGTCTGTTCGAAACATCAAGAATTGGGAAGAACTTACATGCTCATCCGTGAAGAAGTCACGGTTTGTTTATGTCACATGGTCAGTCTGTCTGGACTTAGACGGAGCTTTCGGACACGTCCAGCTGCAGGCAGAGTAGCCTCCGGAGCGTGAGGCAGGCCCCCCATGGACACGCGCCCCGTCCAGGACGAGGAGGGGGCCGAGGGCGGCAGGCGGAGAGTGTTCTCGTTGTCCCGCTTTTTCTGTGTTCTCGTTCTTTGGTTGGAGAGCGCCCAGGCCGGCGTGGGGGACATGGGGGACGGAGCGCAGGACGCCAGGGTGTGGGTGGGGAGGCCGTGAGAGACTCACCCGGGGCCAGGCACCCTCCGCGTCTGCAGAGTGGCCTCCGTCCTTCGCAGAGGTCAGTTCGGGCCGGAGAGAACACGAGGTGTCGCCGGAGGCTTCATGTCCACGTGCAGGTGCCCGAGTGACGGAGCCCGTAGGCGCCCACACCCCGTCCCCTTGACCTGTCTCCTGGGTGCAAGTGTCCACACTGCCCGTGCCCCTGCAGCGTCTCCACCCCCAGGGGGAGCTCGGTCTCGCCTGCGGATGGGGGCACGCGGGTGGCGGGCGGCAGAGCTGGGGTCCAGCAGGCCAGCACAGGGAGGAGCGGCCCTGCCCCGTGGACACCTCCGTGTGACGCTCGTCCCTCTGCTTGTTCTGTGAGATGACGGGAAATCTGTGCTGTGCGGCTGTGGACGCAGCCGCGGCAATGACAATAAAGCCTCGCCGCTGGGGGTCTGTGGTGCGAAGCTGCCCGCGGACCTTGCGTTTCCAAAGACGCTGTGAGGAGCTGCGGGGTCGGGACCGACGGGGAGAGGGCGCCGCGTCGGGCCTCAGCGCCTGCCCGCCCTTCTGCCCGGACACAGACGTCCCAGCGGGGCGCGGGAGAGGCCGAGCCTGGTGACCGGCGCGCAGGGCAGCAGTGAGGCCAACACCACGGCGGTGCGCAGGCCCTTGGCCGCACAGCGGGCGCCGCCCACCCGTGTCGCCGCACACGCCAGAGTGGCCCGAACACCAGCCGGTGCTCACGAGGGCGGGCTCCGGGCTCCGGGAGCCTCCCCGGGCACGTGCCCTCTGGCGGCCGCGGGCCCCTGCGCCTCGCATGCCCGGCTGGCAGGCCCGCGGCGGCGGAAGGTTCTGGAGCCGCAGGGCCGCCGCCCTGACTCCTCAAGTCAGGCAGCGACTTCGGACGCGAAGCCCCGGGGGCATGAGTGTCCACTGAGCGTCGGCCCCGCCCACGTCACTCCCAGCGCGAGGGTCGGGTCCCGCGGCCTCAAGAGGCCGGGGGCTGGCGGTCAGAGGCCCCGGGGCTGCGTGTGTGCCTGAGTGTGAGTGTGCGTGCGCACGAGTGTGCGCGCGCGTGCATGTGCGTGTGCGTCTAACACGGCGCCTTTCGGGCCGCAGGGGACCCCGCAGTGTCCGGGCAGCCGCGCGCCCCTCCCCCTGCCCGCGCTGCGCGGGCGCCCTGAGCGGGCTGTGCAGACAGCGCGGGGGTGTCGGGCGGGCGGGGCGGGCGGCAGCAGGGGCGGTTTCTGGCCTCGGGCCTGCGGGGCCCGCTGCCCTGACGCCGGCACTCTGTGCGCTCAGGGGCCCTGCCCACGAGCTCATGGCACCGCTGAGCGCAGACGGGAGGAGGTGCAGCCGCTGTCCGTGGCGCCTGTGCTGCGGGCGCGGCTCCTCCCGGGTCTCTCTGTTGCCTCCCACTCGCGCCCACGTCCCCCGGGGGGACCCCACGACATCCGAGGCGCATCCCACCAAGACCACTCGGCCGGGGGCCCAGGCGGCGAGCGCCAGGTGGGCGGGCACGTCCCTGCCGCAGGCGCAAACTGGGAAGGACCGAGGCTCAGAGCCCGGCGCGCGCCGCCCCTCGGCCCAGCGCCGCCCGCAGGCTGGCCGCAGCTCCCGGTTCCTGCGGCTGTAGGCCAGGGGGTCGGTGGACGGGGCACCACCGTGTCGAGCACAGACAGCGCCGAGTCCCGCGCCGAGGTCGAGGCCGAGGGGGCTTCAGGTAGGCCGTGGCCCCCGTCCACAGGAACACGGTCACCACGACCGGGTGGGGGACGCAGGTGGACAGGGCTTTGGACCTGCCCCCCAGAGAGGAGACCCTCCGCACCGCGGAGAAGACGCACACGTAGAAGAGGTTGTAGGCGAAGCAGGCGGCCGGGCTAGCACCCGCGGGGGTCGGGGAGCTGCTCAGCTCTGCGGAGGACGCGCGGCCGGAGCGGACGGCGGTTGGGGCGGACGGCAGAGGCGACCGTCACAGACACGTCTCCGAGGTTCGTTGGTTTCTGAGGTCAGAGCAACCCGAGGGCTGTCGCGCATGAAGCTGTGGCGTTCCGTGCACTGAGTCTTGTCCAGGAGAAGGGGCAGCGGTGGCGTCTGAGCCGGCGGAGGCCCAGGCGCGCCCTAGTCCAGCCGCCGCCCGCCCGGGGCCGCGCAGCGCGCGCGCAGCAGCCGGGCCAGCGCGCGGCCGATCTCGCGGTTGCGCAGGCTGTAGATGATGGGGTTGGCGAAGGGCGGCACCATGATGTAGAACACGGCGGTCAGCAGCGTCTTGAGGGAAGCCTCGTTGGCGATGGGGCCCAGCACCGCCACCAGCCCCGAAACCACGAACAGGAGGAGGATGGCCAGCTGGGGCGTGCAGGTGGACAGGGCTTTGTTGCGGGCCTCGCGGGACTGGATCTTCAGCACCGTGGAGAAGATGTGGACGTAGGACAGGACCAGGAAGGCGAAGCAGGCCATGACCAGGCCGGCGCTGACCACCAGGATCACGGACTCGGAGAGCTGGACGGCGGGGGCCGCGATCCTCACCACCTGGGGGACGTCGCAGAAGTACTGGTGGATGGCGTTGGACCTGGTGAAGGGCAGCCGGAACATGTTCCCGGTGTGCACGGCCGAGTAGACCAGCCCGGTGCCCCAGGAGCCGCCGGCCGCCCGGGAGCAGGTGCGCCGGGTGAGGGTCAGCCCGTAGTGCAGGGGCCTGCAGATGGCCACGTAGCGGTCGTAGGACATCACCACCAGGAAGGCCAGCTCCATGGAGGCGAAGAAGAGGTACAGGAAGATCTGGGCGGCGCACTCGCCCAGGGAGATGGCCCGCGAGCCGGCCAGGGAGTTGGCCACCAGCTTGGGCACGCTGACCGAGATGCAGCACAGGTCGATGAGCGACAGGTTGCTGATGAAGAAGTACATGGGCGCGTGCAGGCGCCGGTCCGCCACGATGGCCGCCACGGTCAGCAGGTTCCCGGCCAGGGCCCCCAGGTAGACCAGGAGGAAGAGCAGCCCCTGCAGCACCTGTAGCCGCCGCGAGCTGGACATGTCCATGAGGAGGAACTCCGTGAAGCCCGTGAGGTTGTCCATGTCTGCTCGCGCTCACGCCCTGCGGTGGGCGAGAGGAGGCAGGGAGGAGTGGGGACCCCGCCCCCACGCGCCGGGCCGCTCCCAGCTCCCCACCTGCCAGGGTGCGTGGGGGTGGGGGGGGGGCAGCGGCCGCAGCAGCGAGTGACCGTCCACTCCGCCGGGGCAGCGTATTCGTCCCTTCAAGCTGGGTCCCGGGCTGAGCGCTGGGCTGTGGCCTGAATTCCAGGCCGGCCCCCTCGGGCAGCCCCTGGTCCCATAGGGCATGGTCAGCACAGCAGCTCTGCCTGGGGCTGCGCCCCCCACGCCCCTCCCCAGCAGCCCCCAGACGGGCTCGGGGTGCGGCCTCACGCTCAAGCTGTGTGGAGACCCCAGGCGGCCCAGGCAGCCTCAGCGCCCGGGGAGGGCCCCAGACGCCCCCGGCTCTCGCAGACCCCAGTGCTCAGAGACGGTCGCCTGCCCTCCGCCTCTCCACCGAGGCTGTGCTGACGCATTTCACGTCCTCCGTTCCCTCAATCTGAATTCTCCCCTCACGCCAGGGCAGTTTTGGGGAGGGCTGAATTCAGCGACGTGGCGTGAAAGTCTGGACTGGTCTGGGCTTCACTTGAGGCACGAGGACCGGCGCTTCTGTCCCTGGGCAGGACGGTAGGCCGTGTCTGGCCGGCGCCCTGCGGACGCGCTCTCGCCCTGCGGACGCGGGTGTCTGTTTTCTCTGACAAACCCGCTCCTGGGCCTCCCTGGCAGCGCCGCTGCGAGTTCGACGCCCGGCCGGGGAGAGTCCCACATGGCCGGCAGACCTCTCCTGCCTGCCCGCTGCTCCCCTCAGCAGTGTGTTTCTGATCTGCCTGTTCTGCTCCCCGCTCTGTCTCTGGGGAACCCTCTCGCCGCCCCATCCTCTGGCCTGCACCCCAGCTTGTATGCATAAATAAATAAATCTTAAAAAAAAAAACAAAAAACGAAACTTCTGCTCCCCGTGACGGCTCAGCTGCTCCCAGGGGCTGTCGCTGCCGGTGGGAAGGCACTGGCAGGGCCCTCAGCGCAGGGCCCGGAGAGCAGATGGCGGACAGAGGGGCCCCGGGCACCCAGCAGCCTGGCGTAGCCTGGGGCTCCTGGGGAGGGGCTGGGGTGGCGACACCCCCCCCCAAGGGGAGTTGCTCCCCTGGGCCACGCACAGGCCCCTCGCCCGAACAGCCGGCCCTTTCCCAGCCCTGCCCAGCTGACCCGCTGACCTGCAGGCCGGCTCCTGATCTGCACGGGGGCAGCGGGGAGGGGACCCCACCTTCATTCCCTCGCCCACAAGTGCTGCAGCCCCCCACTCCGTTCAGGGGTCCCGCTTCTCCTCCAGGCGGATGCGGGGGACACGCGGCACGTCCTCCAGGCCTCGGCCGGCCCTCGCCCGTGTCCGCACAGAGAGCTGGTCCATGCTGCGTTCCTGGGGCGCGGGGGTGGGGGGCTGCGGTCGGGGCGGAGCAGGTGGGGACAGGCCTGAGGGTGCTGGCGGCTGCGTCCTCCAGGGGGAAGGCGAGGGGCTTCGGCGGGGCCACGGGCGGGTGGGCTGTGTCCCTCAGAGTCCCTTTACTTACGCGGAGGGGAGTCCAGCAGCCGCCGGGCGGGCCGGGAGCTGCGGGCCGAGCTTCCGAGCGGGCGGGCGAGGGCTGGCCGTGCGCCGGCACCTCGGCCCCAGCTCACCTGAAATAGCGGAGGAGGGGGCCTGCGCCGAGCCCCCCGTGGCCCCTGCAGGGGCGGCCAGCTGGGTCCCGGAGCGTCTCTGGGGCCGGGCGGAAGCCCCGGGAGGAGGTGGGGTCCGCCTTGGAGCGGTGCCGTCGGCCTGGGCTCCGCTGTGTCCCTCCCTGGACGCCCTCAGCAGTGGCCGCGGCCTCGGCCCCGCGGAGGAGGCTCTGGGGGCAGAGGCCCCGCTGGGCCCGGGCTCCTGGGGCCCTGGCCGCCGCCCTTGCCGCGCCGCAGCCCGGGAGCACCGAAGCCTCCAGCAGGAAAACCACCGCGGCTGTGGCTGCCGACTGGGATCGAGGCTCTGGGGCCCCTGGAGACTCAGCGCATTTTCCATTTCGTGTCTGATCCGAAAAGTCATTTTTCACATGATTGTAAATCAATTAAATACACAATTCCTATTAAATTCTATTTTTTCAGGCAACACACCCCAGAAGGACACCCTGGGAAAACTTATGAAATTTGAAACGAGCTAAAAGTGTTTAAAAACCCCGCAGTAAACCTTCAAGCTCGTTAATGGGAAAAAGGGAAGCGTTTTAGGATGAGTCTGAGGTTTCAACTCTGAGTTGGGACCTGCTGAGGCTCCGCCCCCACCAGTGCCCGCTGCCCCCCCCACAGGGGTGCCCCGAGGCCCGCATCCTGGGGTGCAGTGGAAGGACACACACGGGGGGCGGGACCAGGAGCCGCCGGAAACCCAAAAACCGGGGCGCAGGCTCACAGCGGGGTCCGCCCGCCGTCCCGCTGGCCGCTTCCGGGCTGGGGCGACGGGTACGGCCCGCGGCGGGGGCGGCTCCGCCGGGAGGCCTGCGCAGTCCGGGGCAGGCGCCGCGGCCCAGCCGGCCCAGCGGGACTGAGGGAGGCCGGCCGGCTGCGCGCCAGCGAGAGCTGGGCCGGGGGGCCCGCCACGGCCACCACGGCCACCAGCGCCTGACCTCCCGTGTCCCCAGCTGGCTGTCCTGGCTTCTGCTCCCTGTCGAAGGCCACCGGCCACACCCACCTGCGCCGCATCTGGCTCCCCTTGCCCTTCCCGCTCCGGACCCGACCGTCCGGCCTTCTGCAGCGCCCGCTGTCCCGGCGGGTGTCCGGCCTCTGCCACGCAGGCCTCACCGCGTCGGTCACCGCGGCCCTAGGCAGCCACGCCTGGAGGCGCCCGGGTGGGTGCGCAGCGAGGACAGGGCGCGCGCCCCAGGGCGCATCACTGTCCGTGTGCTCTGGAGGCCCCAGCCCGCTGGCGAGGTGAGCCCCGGGCCCAGCCCGGAGTCCAGCACAGGAAGTGCCAGGTCGGCCTCGCGGCTCCTGGGCTGGCGGCTGCGGGTTGGGGTAGCCGGGGCGGGGTGGGGCCGGGGCCGGCCTGGGCGGCGCTGAGGGCTGGGGGGCGGGGTCGCGGGCCGGGGTCCCAGGGCTGGGCACCGGCCGGCCTGCGCCACCAGGCGCGGGCAGCTGGTGCCGCGTTTGGCCCTGGGCTATGCCCAGGTGACAGGTTCTCTGAGCGCCCCCAGCCTCTACGCGGGCCCAGGGCGCCTCGGGCCTGCGGCAGCGCTTTCCGGAGCCGAGTGGCTGTGGCCGTCCCGCTTTGCCTCGGAGGCCTCCTCGTGCGCTGGCGAGAGGCTGCGTCTGACCCGAGCGAGTCCGCGCCCGGCCCCAGGACAGCGCCGCACGCGGGGGCGCAGGCGCGGGGCGGCGCGGTCTGGGCCTGTGGCTGCTGGGCACCCGCGGCTGGCTGGCCTGGGCGGGCAGGCGCCTGACGCGAGCCCTCGCAGAGCACACGGGGCGCCCGAGAGCGGGTCCGGCCGGCAGAACGCGGACGACCGCGTGGGGCTGTGCCGCGCCGGAGAGTCACCCCAGGGGGGGGCGCAGACTCGCACGAGTCCCCCACTTCCGGCCTGGGGCCTCAAGTCTCCCCTCACACCCCCCTGCAGGCGCTCGAGGGCCCCCTCCTCCCACACGCAGGGATTAGCGCTCAGGGGCGCCGCAGCCGGTGGTGCCCAGTAGGGGGTGGGGCTCCGGAGCAGGAGCGAGGCGCCCGGGGGCCTGTCACCCCTCCCGGGAGCCGCGGGCAGCGGAGGGAGGGGCCGGCAGGGCACTTAAGAGCAGCCGCGGCCCTGCCGGCGCTGTGCTCCTGGACGCTGGTGCTGACCCCGACCCTCTGAGGGCAGGGCCTGCGGGGACCGGACTCGGCGGCCAGCGCCTGGCCTGCTCTCGTGGTTGAGCCCCGGTAGGTCTTCGGGGGAGCCCTGGGTGCACCGGGGTCTGGGGCTCTGGGTCCGGGTGGACGCCCAGGCCTGGGCAGTGGGTCTGGCAGGTGCCCCGGTGGGGCGAGGGCCGAGCGGGCGGCGGGGCTGTCCCTGCACCTCGGCCTGGGGGGCTCCCGAGCTGCCGAGGCCAGGTGGGGCGCGAGTCCTCCGCCAGCCCTGAGCCTGCTGGGCCTGGAGGGGCTGCGGGAGGGCCGGGCAGTGGCACCCCGAGGTGTGTCCAGACGCGCCGTGAGCTGAGGGCCGGCGTGGCCGTCACGGGGCCTCGGTGAGGGACGCGGCCGGCCGGGCTGCGGGCACTGCCTGGCCGCGGGAGGGCAGCACCAGCAAACACGGACCCCAAGTGTCCGGCTGTTGTCAGACCCTCGGGGTGCTGATCTGGGGGCTGGGGGGACGCCCGGCCAGTCGGCGGCTCTGGGTGCGGCCAGCCCGGACTCAGCGATAAGCACAAAACCAGGACAGCTGCTTTGACAGGTGCGGTGGACCCTGCAGCCCGGCAGGGAGCTGGCCGCTGAGGCCATGGGCTGCTTGTGGCCACCGATAGTCCGTGTTTACTGAAAGGGGGTCCAAGGCGAGTGTGGACAGAAGGGCCTGCACCGCGTCTCAGACTGAACTGCCCCGTGGTGGCCCTCCCTGGTGACCTTATGTCTGCGGCATCCCGGGGCCTTGGGGCGGTGGGAGGAGCTGGCCAGGCTCCGGCCCTGAGGCTGCCCAGTGGCGGCGGGTGCGCCTGAGCCCTCAGCGCCTCCAGCGCCTCTGTCTGTGCTGGGGCCCCGAGGCCTGCCCCTGCCCAGTCCAGACCCCATGGTCAGGCTGATTCTCCCAGCACCGGAGCTGCCCGGGGGCCAGAGATTCCTGCTGACCCGCTGGGCGAGAAAAAAGACAGGCCGGCCGGGAGTGGCCTCGCGTCCCTGTGGACGGCGTCATCGACCGCCCTCGGCTCCTTTCCCGCGGGGGAAGAAAGCAAAACGGATCCCGGGGCTGGCCGGGGCTGGCCGGTCCTCTTTTCTCTCGAATTCGCCAGCACACAAATGTGACATCAAGCGCAGAAATCACACAGCGGCAGGAAACGTGGGCAGGAGAGGTGGTCTGTAGCTCCGTGCCCCTCCTGAGCGGCCGCGTGCCGGGCAGGGCTTGGGTTTGACAGACGCAGCTCGGGAGTGACGGTGAGTGTGGTGTGGGGCGGGGCGCGCCCTCGAGCTCCTGTCTCCCCGAATGCCGGCGGCACGGGGCGAGCTGCTGCTCTGAAGGAGAGGAGGGAGGAGGGTTCTTGTCGGCCCCCTCAGCACGACCCATCGAGGCCACTCTGGACGGCCCGGTCCAGCCTCGCGTGTCTGCTCTGCGCGGAAATGCATGCAGGACACGGCCTGCACCGCTTAAATCATTAGGGATCGGGAGTCGTAAAAACATCCCCACTTTATTTCTCCTTCTTCACTGGTGCTGCAGTGGTGGACGACACTGCCCTGGTTTGGGGGAGCAGGGTCTCCCCTCCTCGGAGGGGCCCCCACCCACTGAAGCCAGCACCCGGGTCTGTGCCATAGACACTGCCCCTCCACCCTTTGTTCCCAGCCCCACTGCCCTCCCCTCTAATTGCTTTGGTTCCGCTGTCAGTCTGCGGTTTTCTTCTGTTCTACCCATTCCTTTGCTTTGTTCCTCTGTCTTCCACACACCAGTGTGGCTTTCTCCTCCCAACACACCTCCCTCAGCATCATCCTTTCTAGTTCCACCCACGTTACTGCAAATAGGAAGAGCCCAGCTTTTCCACAGCTGTGTAGTATTCCACTGCATCCAATCCACTGCTCTATCCACCTCACCTTTTAGCAATAGAAACACTTTGCCAGAGAGGAAATGCACCATCATCCTTTGACTCCACAATTATTTAGACAAATGCCTCTGCACTGTGTCTGCTGCTTGCAGACAACTAATAAAAGACCTGCTGAGGAATAACACTGACTTCTGCTGGAGGGAGTTAGAATTGGGTTTTTGAGCTTTGGCTGCAGAGGTCCTTTAGGCACAGAGGTACTGGCTGCACAGGCGGCTTCCCTCTGCTGAGACCCCAACAGCATGAGGGGCCGCGTGGTGTCACCGGAGTGTGGATGTTAAAGGTCCTGTTTTTTCAGAGGGCGTCACCTTGACACAGAGACGTGACTGGTCATCTGGGGCCATCAGCACTGCAGCTGCCCCGGCGCTGGCCCTGACCTCCAGGAACGCTGTTAGACCGACTGGCGTGGATCCAGCCACACACCAAGTGTCCTCAGGAACCCCCCTGCTTCCTGCAGTTTCCTAGCCGGTGCTGTTGGCTTCGCTCCCCGCAGAGGACCCATGGAGAGGGAGATGGCCGCCTACAACCACACCGCCGTGACCCAGTTCATCCTCGTCGGGCTCTCCGACCTCCCTGAGGTGCGGTACCCCCTCTTCGTGGCCGTGGCTGTCATCTACCAGGTCACCTTGCTGGGAAACGGGGCCATCCTCCTGGCCATTGGGATGGAGAAGAAGCTGCACACGCCCATGTACTGCTTCCTGGCCAACCTGTCCCTCTTGGACATACTCTGCCCTTCGACCACTGTGCCCAAGATGCTGGACAACCTCTTGACTGAGAGGAACAGCATTTCCTTCCTGGGGTGCGCCTTGCAGCTCTACTTCCTGGTGGCTCTGGTGGGGACGGAGGTCTTCCTCCTGTCCGTCATGGCCTATGACCGGTACGTGGCCATCTGCTTCCCCCTCCGTTACTCCCTCATCGTGACCAACGCCCGCTGTGTCCAGCTGATGGCCGGGACCTGGACGGCAGGGTTACTGAATTCCTTGCTCCACACCACGGCCACCTTCAGCCTGTCCTTCTGCAGCTCCAACCGCGTCAATCAGTACTACTGCGACATCCCCCCGGTGGTGGCTCTGTCGTGTTCGTCCACCTACGTGGCAGAAATGCTGATTCTAGTGGAGGCAGGTGTCTTGGGGACGGCAGCCACCCTGGTGACCTTCATCTCCTACATCTACATCATCTCCACCATCCTGAGGATCCGGTCGGCGGAAGGGAAGCGCAAAGCCTTCTCCACCTGTGCGTCCCACCTGCTGGTGGTCTGCCTCTTCTACGGCACGGCCATATCTACCTACCTGCGCCCCTCATCCCTTCAGCAAACCCCCGCCAGGGACAGGCTGATCTCCATGCTGTACGGGGTGGTCACCCCGATGCTGAACCCCATGATCTACAGCCTGAGGAACGCGGAGGTGAAGGGGGCCCTGGGCAGGCTGGGCTGTGCCCGGGGGTCTCCCCCCGCCTGAGCTGTCCTGGGGCGGCCCCTCCTGGTCTCTCTGCTCGAGGACGACGGCAGGGGTCAGCGTGGATGCTGGGGTGTGCCCCGCACGCAGGGAGCTGAAGAGCAGACTGTCCGCTGACCTCTACCTGTGTGTCTGTCCTCCCTTCATCCACCACCCTCCCTACCCGCCCCCCCCAGCTCATCTCCGTCCAGGATCCTTTCTGGGTCCTCGATCAACATCCGAAGTCCTCTCCCCGCCCCGGCTGCAGCCCCTCCTGGGGTGACTCCGGCCTCCTCCACAGTCCCCTCAGCTCCCTCGGCTCTTCCCGGACCCACGGTGTGGGCCCCGGGCCTGGACAGCCTCGCTCTGCGCTCGTGGGGTCTCGTCTCACACCCCCTGGCCCGAGGGGCAGCAGGGGCCAGCAAAGGGCCGACCGCACTCTCCAGACGCCTCCCCCTGCCGCCGCCGCAGGCACCTGGGGGTCCCGGGTCGGCTGCAGACGCCGCGTCGTGCCTGCCCCTGATGGACCTCAGCATGGAGGGACCCGGGGTGGACGCCTCAGAGACCGCGAGACCCGCTCCGGCAGGCCCAGGCTGCCGCCCCTGCCCCTTCGGGTCCAAATCCGCTGACCGTCTGAGAATCAGAAGTTATTCTCCAGTCCCTCCTGCTCCCTGGTGCGGCCGCCACGCTCAGCCTCCGCCGCCGCCCGCCCCACCCCCGTCATCGCGTCCAGGAGCAGGCCCAGCCCTGGCCCGAGTGCTGGCCGTGTGGGGCCCGCTGCTGGCCCTGGTGGGAGGCCTGTCCAGCCTGTGCGGCAGGCGCAGCAATAAACACGGTGCCTGAGTCAGCCTGGCTGGTTTTGGGGGCCGACGCCCGGAGGGGTGCGGGGCGTGTAGTTTCCTCCTCCCCGTGAGGACCCTCGGTCCTGGAGTCCCTCCGAGCCGCAGAGCTGACTGCCGTCCGCGCCCGCTCCCCGCTCCGGTCTCGCCCCCGGGCCCGGCGGCGTCTGGGCTGGGGCTCTGACCCGCTGTGGCCAGCGGCGGCCCAGCTCGTGGGCGGAGCTGACCGAGTGCTGGGGCCCACCTGCCGCCCTCTCAGACCTCCCAGCCCCCCTCAGCTCCCCCGCCCCCGGGCCCCGTCCTGCAGACACCTCCCCCTGAACCATGGTCCGGCCAGGCCCCGGGGCGTCTCCACGCTGAGCCGGGGGAGGAGCCGCCTGCTCCCTGGGGGGATGGGGGGCGGGGGTGCGCAGCGCGGGGTGCCCAGAGGGCCGCTCCCTCCCAGCAGCCTGCCCTGCGCGGAGGAACCTCCAGGAAGGCGCAGGAAGCTGATGCAGCTGAATGGCTTCTGCGGCGTCGTCTCCAGGGTCCGGAGGCGCGGCCGCAGCGCCCTCAGAGGCCCCCAACCCCCGGCCCTGGCAGCGAGGGCGGGGTCAGCGCGCGCACATAAGAGCAGCCGCGGCCCTGCCAGCGCTGTGCTCCTGGACGCTGCTGCAAACCCCGGACCCTGAGGGCAGGGCCTGCGGGGGACCGGACTCGGCGGCCAGCGCCTGGCCTGCTCCCGTGGTTGAGCCCGGTGGGTGTGGGGCCCTGGTCCACTGCGGTGTCTGGGGGCCCTGGCCGGCAGAGGCCAGCCCCGGGCAGCGAGTCCTGCAGACATCGGGCAGGGTGAGGGTTGAGTGGGCGGGGGTGTCCCTGCTGGTCAGGAGGGGCTGCGGCTGGGCGGCGGGTGCGGGCACCGCCCGAGCAGGGAGGCAGCCAGAGGCCCACACTCGGAGTCTGGGGGAGCCGGCCTCCCCCACACTGCGCCCTGGGCAGCGGGTGGACGCTGGGCCGGGCTCTCGTGCCGACTGCGCCGCCTCAGGCCCACGGAGAGGGAAGAGCTCCCGGCGGGGCGGGCGGGGCTGAGGCCACAGACGCCTCCTCACCCGGTCTCCGGGCAGACTCAGGGCCGCCGAGGGCGCGGGAGGGCGGAGCCCCTGGGTCAGGCACGTGTCCTCCCTGGTCAGCAGACTTCCCCCGGCACCTCCGACATCCTGGGGACCCCCGAGGTCCCCCCTTCAGCACCCTGCGGCTGCGCTGATTCTTCCGCGCCCGGAACTTCCTGGGGCGCAGAGATTCCTGCTGACCCGCTGGGCGAAAAAACAGACAGTAGCGGCGGGAGTGGCCTCGCGTCCTGTGGAGGCGTCGCCCGCCCTCGGGCACCTGAGGGGCTTTCTTGGAGTGAGAAGCAAAAGCACCGCGGGCAGAGCCAGGCAGTGGCCTCGCCGGGACTCACCGGGCTGGCGGGTGCTCTGTCCTCTCCAGTTCCCCGGCACACACACGAGACAGTAAACGCCGGAATCACAGCGACAGGAAATGCAAAGGGGCAGCGCTGGGCAGAACTGCAGCCATTGTTATTCTTGTGTGTGAGGGGACAGAGCAGGACTTGGGGGGATGGAGCAGGTTGGGAGGACAGAGCAGGTTGGGGGGAGCTGCCGCAGCAGCTTTAGGGGCCCGCAGGGGTGCCTGTGCCGCATGGGGGGCTAGAAAGGCGTGTGTGGGGTCCAGTCCCATCTGGTTTCTCTCAGGCAGGATCCACCAACGTTTGTTACACAGCAGGTGAATGAATTCTGACCTGGCTGGCCCCACCTCCAGGGACTAGGTCTGTCGGCAGAGAGTAAAGTCTCTTGTTCTCCCTGTCAATACTCTTGCTGTTTCTGTGTCCCAGTGTGGGGACGAGCTGCTGTACCCCTTTGTCCTTCTGACTGACCTCACTGAGCACAAGCTCTTCCAGATCCATCGACGTTTCTGCAGATGGCAGATTTCATCTTTTTCATGGCTGCATAGTATTCCGACACAAATGTATATAATGTACATGACCTGTGTATATGTACGCACAACTTTGTTATTGATCATGGGAGTAGTTTTTAACAGCAGCTCTAATGCTTGAAATCTCTCCTTCCAATAGGACTGCCATGTGTCGGCATCAGCCAAACATCACGAGTCTTCAGGAACACGCCCCCTGGGCTCCTTGCAGTTTTTCTAGCTGGTGCTTTTGGCTTCATTCCCTGTAGAAGGGCCCGTGGAGCGGGAGATGGCTGCCTACAACCACAACGCTGTGACACAGTTCGTCCTCGTCGGGCTCTCCGACCTCCCTGAGGTGCGGTACCCCCTCTTCGTGGCCGTGGCTGTCATCTACCAGGTCACCTTGCTGGGAAACGGGGCCATCCTCCTGGCCATTGGGATGGAGAAGAAGCTGCACACGCCCATGTACTGCTTCCTGGCCAAACTGTCCCTCTTGGACATACTCTGCCCTTCGACCACTGTGCCCAAGATGCTGGACAACCTCTTGACTGAGAGGAACAGCATTTCCTTCCTGGGGTGCGCCTTGCAGCTCTACTTCCTGGTGGCCCTGGTGGGGACAGAGGTCTTCCTCCTGTCCGTCATGGCCTATGACCGGTACGTGGCCATCTGCTTCCCCCTCCGCTACTCCCTCATCATGACCAACGCCCGCTGTGTCCTGCTGATGGCCGGGAGCTGGGTGGCAGGGTTACTGAATTCCTTGGTCCATACGGTGGCCACCTTTAGGCTGTCCTTCTGCAGCTCCAACCGCGTCAATCAGTACTACTGCGACATCCCCCAGGTGGTGGCTCTGTCGTGTTCGTCCACCTACGTGGCAGAAATACTGGTGCTAGTGGTCGGGGGCATCTTGGGGACGGCAGCCACCCTGATCACCCTTATCTCCTACATCTACATCATCTCCACCATCCTGAGGATCCGGTCGGCGGAAGGGAAGCACAAAGCGTTCTCCACCTGTGCGTCCCACCTGCTGGTGGTCTGCCTGTTCTACGGCACAATCATATCTACCTACCTGCGCCCCTCATCCCTTCAGCAAACCCCCGCCAGGGACAGGCTGGTCTCCATGCTGTACGGGGTAGTCACCCCGATGCTGAACCCCATGATCTACAGCCTGAGGAACGCGGAGGTGAAGGGGGCCCTGGGCAGGCTGGGCTGTGCCCGGGGGTCTCACCCCGCCTGAGCTGGCCTGGGGCTGCCCCTCCTGGTCTCTCTGCTCGAGGACGACGGCAGGGGGTCAGCGTGGATGCTGGGGTGTGCCCCGCACACAGGGAGCCCCAGAAGGAACTGGCCTCTTAGCTGTATCTGTGTGTGTGTCTGTCTGTCCATCACCCTCCCTCCCCACCTCACACAGCTCATCTCTGTCCAGGGACCTTGTCCAGGTCCTTGATGCAGCCTCTGATGCCCCGACCCCGCCCCAGCTGCAGCCCCTCATGTCTGGGGTGACTCTGGCCTCCCCCGCCGTCCCCCGAGCTCCTGCCCACCCCTCCCAGATCCCTTGGCTTTTCCGGGACCCACGGTGTGGGCCCCGTGCCTAGACAGCCTCACTCTGCGCTCGTGGGGTCTCGTCTCACACCCCGTCTCCTGAGGGGCAGTAGGGCCCTGCAAAGGGCCGACCACACTCTCCTGATGCCTTCCCCTGCCGCCACAGGCACCTGGGGGTCCTGGGTTGGCTGCGGACGCCGCGTCGTGCCTGCCCCTGAGGGCACCAGCAGCCCTGAGCCCGATGGACCTCAGCGTGGAGGGACCCGGGCGGACGCCTCAGAGACCGCGAGACCCGCTCCGGCAGGCCCAGGCTGCCCCGGCCTGTACCCCGTGGCCCCACCATCCCCTCCCGGCCACCCCGCCCTTCCCCGCCCTGTCCGCGCCCTGGCACAGACGTCCACCTCGGGCTCTGATCTCCCGCTGGGGGCGGGGGCCAGGCGGGCCCAGTCTGTGGCTTGTGTGATCCCCCACAGTCAAAGAGTTTCCGCTTAGTCGGTTTCGGGGATGGGAATGAAGACAGAGGCGCATGGATGAGACGCCCTGAAACAGAACCCCCAAGACGTAGCTGATGATGACATTTAGGACGACGTGAAATAAATGAGATTTTGAGACTTAATAAATAACGAATCACCTGAGTGCGATTTTCTTTCCTGGTTTAAAACGTAGTTTAAAAACAACCCGCGTGTTTCTGGGGCGAGACTGAGTTTCCTGGGCGCTGGGCAGTTCCCGGAGCCCCGCCCCCGGGGTCGCCCCGCCCTCCTCTGTGCTCAGCAGCCGCTGTCTGGAGAAGCCGCAGGCGCTGGCCAGGGCGTCTGTTCCCTCAGGGGAGACCCGCAGCAGCACATTGCAGACGCGTTTCCTTGTGTCTGGGCCTGACCCCGAGGGGGCGGACCTGAGGTCACGGGCTTCGGGGGCCCCGGGGGAGGGGTGTGGCCCAGCCCCCTCCGTGGCCTCCTCCCTCTGAGCTGCTGTTCTGTTAGGGGGGGCCCTGCCCTTGCTCTTGGACTTTTTCCCTGTCCGGGAATCAACCCTTTCCTGGGGCCACACCCCGGCCGGCTGGGGCCCCCCGAGAGCTTCTCTCTGAGACCCGGCTGCGTCGTGCTCTCTGAGGGAGAGTCGGGGTGGCCCCCAGGGTGCCCCCCACCCCGGCTCTGTCCTTGCTTCGGGCCGGGGTCCCGGGTCTTTGCCGGCCTCAGCGAGCCCTCGGAAGTGGGACGGGGCCGTGTTTGCGCCGTCGTTGCCTCAGTGGCGTCCTGCGGGATTCTTTTTTTTTTTTTTCATACAAGCTGGGGTGCAGGCCAGTTGTGTGGGGGGGTGGAGAACAAAACAGGCAGAACGACCGAAATACACAGCTTAGGGAGCAGTGCGCGGGGCGGGAGGGTCTGCTGCGCCCTGTGGGAAGCTCCCCGCCGGGTGCGGAACCCGCGCAGCAGCCGGGACAGCTCCGCCCGCAGCGCTAACCGCTGCGCCACCAGGGAGGCCCCTGCGGGAGTCTTTACATGGTTTCCTTGGCGTGCGGCGTCCCCTTCGGCTTTGCTTTTGGCGCCCAGAGAAGGGTCCTCGCGGGGACGTGACAGCGACGTCGAGAGAGGTCCTGATACGACGCGCACTCGCCCTCGGAAGCGGCTGCCGCCCGCGGTGGTCGTTCTCCTGGGGGCGCTTTCTGTTCACCCGAGTGATGTCAGAGGGGTCAGAGAGGAAGGGAGAAGGGAGAGAGCAGAGGTGGCGGCTCGGGGCGGGGCCGAGATGAAGCCATCGGGGGCAGGACGTGGGGCCGGGAGCAGGAGGGACCGAGCAGGGCGGCGGCTCTGGGGTCTCCGCGGGGCCTGGTGCGGGCAGGGCCCCCGGCGCCCCTCCCCCCGCCGTGGCTCAGTGTGAATCCCCCGCCAGTGCCGCGCAGGAGACTCCCCGCGGAGCTGACTTGCGCCCAGGGGCCCGGCAGCGGGGGTCTGAGGCTCCGACTATAAAGCACACAGGACGCGCCCAGGGGCTGGGCTTCAGGGCGCGGGGCGAGAGGCCTCAGGGAACGGCTCCCACTGCCCGGCCCTGCTTCGTGGGCCGCGGGGACGGGGCAGAGCTGCGGGAGGCCCAGGCGGTTGGCTCTGCAGCCGCGCAGGGCCCCGTCCGCAGGGAGAAGCTTCCTTTCAGCTCAGGCAGCCGAGGAAGTCTCAGCGCCGCGCACCCCACCGCCCCACGCCAGGCAGGAGAGACCGGCCGTTTCCCTGCCCGCCTCGGCTGGAACTCGCGACTTCAGTGTTCCAGGGCCGAGGAAAGCCGACCTGGTGTCTGGAGGAAGGTGAGTGCTGGTGCAAGGTTGTGCTGGCACACCCAGCAGGCGGAGGGCGCGCGGGTGGGAGCTCCGGGAACGAGCCTCTGCCCTCTCCCGACTCCTCCGTCAGTCTCTGGTTCCCTGGGAGACTCTCCCTCCTGTTGTTTGATTAAAGAACGTTTGAAACTTCTTGATTAAAGAGCATTATGGCTGGACACGTGGCCTTTATCGCGGGGAGACTGAGCTGCTGTTTGCAGCATGCTCGTTTCTCGTGTGGAGAAAGCACCGAGCTGAGAGCCCCCGGCCCAGGCCCACTCGGGGTTCCTGGGAACTGCAAAGGGAGCCCGAGCAGCCGCAGGTACTTACTGTGGGTGGTCTCTGTCTCCGAGACTCCCTCTGGGCTGTCCGTGATGGCCGTGACGATGCAGCTCAGTGCATGTTTCTTAGCAAACTCTCACCTGAGAAATCCTGATGCTTTTTCTATTCTCACTTTTATTTTCCTGTAAAAGCCACACGAATCGGCGGCGAGGGAGGGGCCTGGGGAGCGGGTGATGGCGGCGCCTCGGGGCAGGGGAGGGAAGAGGGCTCAGAGCGGTCAGGGAAGGCCGAGGCCCTGGGAGGCCAGGCGCCGGCTGAGTGGCCAGCAGGCTCCTCGTCTGAGTGTCCCTGAGGCCCCAGCCCCCGCCCCAATCCCAGGGCCCGGAGGACAGAAACCACTCACACTCGCAACGGGCAGCTATTGAAGACCAGAGGCCGAGCCCGGAACCACTTCGAAAGCTTCTTCCGGCAGACGTTGGCCAGCGGGGTCCTGTAGCTGAGGGGGCGGGAGGGGCCTCGCTGATGGGGTCTGAGAAGAGGGGGCTGCGCTGGTGAGATCGGAGCACTTCTGAAGGGCGTGGGCCTCGTTTTAACACGTGTAAAAATGTATAGTTATTCACTCATTTTTAAATCAAATCAGGACAATACAACAGAAATATGGGCAAGATTTAATGAGTTTAGGGAATGGACATCGGGTCCAGGAGGACATCTGAGATGTCCACTGGCTGTGTTGGGCCACTCGGTTAGCACCACTGGGCTTGAAAAGCAAATTCACGTTTTATCAATGTTGCTAATTCTTGGTTCCCCAAGAGGAGGCGCTCATGCAGGAGGCACAGGCGTGTGAGGAGGAACAGAGTGGACAGACACCTGTGGCTGCCAGGCCCAGCAGGGGCGGGAGGAGACCGACTTGCCGTGGTCTCCGCTCTTGGGTGTGTTTGCTCATTTAGGTAGATGCTCAACTTACAGTAATAAAATGAGAATAGTTTTTATGAATGTTGAAATAGTCATTTTCCATGCTATTATAACACCCGTGGAAAAGAGGTAACTGAGCTTGCCACACTGTTTCAGTAAGCGTAGCACTGCCATGTGCTTTGTTTTGTGTTCCTTTCCCTGACATGGACACCATGACATTCCTGTCTAACACCAACTCTCCATTTAACCACTCATTTTCTTTAATCACAGAATGCTTTTTGAACACCACTTGCATGCCAATTCTAAGACATCCTATTACTCTGAACAAGTTTATGATTTCGTGAAAGAAGGCGATGTGACTTTTCATTTATATGAAAGGCAAGTAGATGCCAGGGCACTGGTAAAGCCTCATGTCAGAGCAGCGTAGAATAACAACAGCTGTCACACTGGCGAGAAGGACTGGGCTGGGCTGGGCTGGGCGGAGCCCTCAGGTCTCGACCCCAGGGGCACAGAGGCTGGACGTGGGATGAGGGTGGCGTATACGGCCGGGGTGTGCCTGTGTCAAACGCGCATGCAAGCTTTGCAAGCAAGGGCTCAGCTGTTCCCCTGTAAAGCTGGAAAACGGAAACACACTTTCCTGTTGACTTGTGCGCTCCGCCGAGCGGGCCCTCACTGCCCCTGCCCCCAGCCCCTGCACACACTCCCCAGGGCCTTCACCGCTGTGGGCACTTTGGCTCATCGCGCGCGATGCCAGTCTCTTTCCTCATCCGTGTGCCTGTCTGTCATCCGCAGATGGCGCCGCTCCGGGGAAGGAACAGCTCCACCATCGCCTACGTGGTCCTGCTGGGCTTTGGGGACCTCGGGGACGCAGGGAAGGCCCTTTTCGCTTTGTTCCTCGGCCTCTACGTGTTCACGGTGCTGGGCAACCTGCTGCTGGTGATGGCCGTGCGGGCCAGCCCACGGCTGCACACCCCCATGTACCTCCTCCTGTGCCACCTGTCCTGCGTGGACGTGGGCTACACCAGCAGCATCGCGCCCCAGCTGCTGCGGGAGGTGCTGGCCGGCAGCCTGACGGTCCCCTTCGCCGCCTGCGTGGCGCAGCTCTACGTGGTGGGTGCCCTGCTGACCACCGAGTGCTTCCTGCTGGCCGCCATGTCCTACGACCGCTACCTGGCCATCTGCCGGCCGCTGCGCTACGCGGTGCTCATGGACGGCGCTGCCTGCACCCGCCTGGCCATGGGGTCCTGGCTGGGGGGCTTCACCTTCCTGGGCGCCATGCTCCTGCTGCTGGCCTCCCTGACCTTCTGCGGCCCCCACCTCATCAACCACTTCTTCTGCGACTTCTTCCCGGTGGTGAAGCTGTCCTGCACCAACACGGCGGCCGTGGAGAGGGCCGCGCTGGCCTCGTCCGTTCTGTCCCTGTCGCCCTTCCTCTGGACGCTGCTGTCCTACGGCTGCATCCTGAGCTCCATCCTGAGGCTCTCGTGCCCCGCCGGGAGGCGCAGGGCCTTCTCCACCTGCTCCTCGCACCTGATCGTGGTGGGCGTGTTCTACGGCACGCTCATCACCGTCTACATGACGCCGCCGTCCGAGGCCGCGCTCAGCCTCAACAAGCTCTTCTCGCTGCTCTACACGGTGCTCACGCCGCTGCTGAACCCGCTGGTCTACAGCCTGCGGAACCGGGACGTGCGGGCGGCGCTGCGCGGGGCGGCGGGGCTCCACTGCGCGGGGCGCGCGCTGCCCGGCCGGCGAGGGCCCTAGACGCAGCCGTGGGGCGCCGCAGGCGGGGCGCGGGCACCGGAGGGCAGGGCGCTGGCGTGGGGGCGGGGCGGCAGCGGCAGCGGCTGGGCGCGGCAGCATTTTGGAGAGGAGTATCCCGTGCCCCCAGGAACCGGTGACGGCAATCTGGGTGGTAGAGTGGCCAAACCACACGCCAGAGTTAACGTCTCTAAGGCAGGATGGCCGCGGAGCGCTCACGCTGTGCGCGCGGCCTCGCTCTCTCGGGGTGTCTGCGAGGCGCCCCTTCTCGGGCTCCGGGCGCCGGGCCCGGCCGCTGCGGGTCGCGCTCCACGCTGGCTCTCGGGGACTCGGGCGCCGGTGCCTGGGGGTGGGGTGGGGGTGGATTTCCTGAGATAGTTTGCTGATTTGAATGTACTTTGCTATTTGTAATGTACGATAATTTCACGGGGAAGAAGCCAAATGTTTTATTAATCGCCGGATGAATTAACGCCACATTCGAGAGGACGCAGGGAGGTCGGAAGGGGACGGCTGAGCGCGTCCGACCGCGCCTGTCCAGCGCCCGCCTCGCGACGGCCCAGAGACGCCGCGCTCCAGCCACTGTGCAATAAAGCCCGTCAGTAACCGCTAAAGCGCAGCTGGCTCTGCGGTCACCGCCAGGCCAGAGGCCGATAAGCAGAGGGGCGGTGGGGCTTGTCGGGGTCGGGACCCCGGGGGTGCGCAAAGCAGGGCGGGGCGGGGCAGCCCCACTGTCCAGCCGTGGGCGCTGTGCTCTGAGCAGCCGCGGACTGTCCGGCCTTCCCTGGCCTGGCGCTCACGCCGAGGCCCGACCCTCCTGGCGCAGCGGCGGGCGCGAGGCGGGCTGGACCGCGACGCGGAAGCGTCTCGCACGCCCGACCCGCAGGGCGTTGTTGCTGCGCGGGCCCAGTGGAAACAGGGATTCCGCAGAGGGAAAGCGGCCCAGCAGGCGAGGGCCAGGGGAACCACGACGGGCATGGGGGTGGGGTGGTAGGTGTCTCCCCGCGGAGGCCAGAGGACTGGATGCGAGAGCCGGGGGCTCCTTGGGCCGTTTCCCCGTGGGGTCTGTGGGGGCGGGAGCCGTGGGTGGGGCGGGTGGGGATACAGACGGTAGGGTGCAGAGGCGGGGTGTGGGTGGGTGGGGGCAGGGTGCAGAGGGTGGGGTTGGGGAGGGGGTGGTGTGTAGAGGGTGGGGTGCAGTGGGTGAGGGTGGGGTAGGGGAGTGGGGTGCAGATGGCGGGGTGTGGGGGCAGAGCTCTCTGTTTTCCGGCCTGGCAGTTCCCCGGGCCCCTGTGGGGACCCCTCCACATCCCCCATGGCGTCTCCTCACTGCAGAGGAAGAACGTTGGGCCGGTTTGCGCAGCGCTTCCAGCGTGTTCTCGGCCCACGGCGTCTGCACCGGTCCGCGCTGTCTGGGCCAGAGCCAGGGCGAGGGGGGCACGCGGGGCCCTCCCCGCTGCGTGTCCACACCAGCCCCAGCCCTGCGCAGGGAGGCCGTGGGAGGGCGCAGGCCACGCATCGCCTCAGGCGACCCCGGCGCCCTCCGCTCTCCCCTCCCTCCGCTGAGCCGGGACGGAAGACCCACGCGGGGGCCCCGAGGTCAGCTGGCCTGAGGCTGCGCCAGGAGCCTCCCTGCCCGGGGCGAGTCCTCCTCGGCCCATCCGTGTCTCTCCTGCTCAGACTCGTGGAGAAGCTGCCAGTGCGCACAGGGGGGGCGGCGCCGCCCACCGGCCCTAGTCTGGGGATCGAGGAGTCCTAGGCAGAGCCTCACCCGGAGCGGCGGGGCCCTGTGGAACTGTCTGGGGCGCCCCTTCCGAATACACCCCTCTGGGAAGGCGCCTCCGGGCGCAGGCGGGGCCGAGAGCCGCAAGCCCGAGGTCACTCTCCTCTCCTCATTCCTCCCACGCGGCCCCTTCGGGCTGCCCTTGGGCCCAGAGGCTCCGTGCACCCACGAGGCCGCGGGGGTGGGGAGGGTGTGCGGGTCTGGCAGAGGTCCAGGAGCCGAGGTGCTGGCGCCTGAGCCCCCTCCCAGGGCCCCGGCAGCGAGGGCGGGGTCAGCGCGCGCACATAAGAGCAGCCGCGGCCGTGCCAGCGCTGTGCTCCTGGACGCTGCTGCTGACCCCGGACCCTGAGGGCAGGGCCTGCGGGGGACCGGACTCGGCGGCCAGCGCCTGGCCTGCTCCCGTGGTTGAGCCCGGTGGGTGGTGGGGCCCTGGACGGCAGAGGCCGGCCCCGGGCAGCGAGTCCTGCGGACATCGGGCAGGGCGAGGGCCGAGTGGGCGGGGGAGTCCCTGCTGGTCGGGAGGGGCTGCGGGATGGCGGCCGGTGGGGCCCCGAGGTGCGGCTCTGAGGAGTGTCCAGACGCGCAGGGAGCGGCCCTGGGCTGGGCCCCGGGGGCCAATCAGCGCAGGTCGGCGGCCTGCCGGTCCTGCTCTCCCTGCGCTGCACGCGGCTGACAGTGGCTGAGGGTCCCCGAGGGCTGGGCGGGGCCGGCAGGGGTGAGTCAGGAGCGGGCCTGCTCCCCGCCGTGGCTGCCCTTCCTAGCCAGGCGCTGCCTGCGCCGAGCTGAGTGTGCCCAGCGCCCCCGGCGGCCTCACGGCCTCGGAGCAGGGGAGGGGCTGCGGCTGCGGGGCGGGTGCGGGCTCCGCCCGAGCAGGGAGGCAGCCGGACGCCCACACTCGGAGCCTGGGGGAACCGGCCTCCCCCACACTGCGCCCTGGGCAGCGGGTGGACGCTGGGCCGGGCTCTCGTGCCGACTGCGCCGCCTCAGGCCCACGGAGCCGGAGGAGCTCCCGGCGGGGCGGGCGGGGCTGAGGCCACAGACGCCTCCTCACCGGGTCTCCGGGCAGACTCAGGGCCGCCGAGGGCGCGGGAGGGCGGAGCCCCTGGGACAGGCACGTGTCCTCCCTGGTCAGCAGACTTCCCCCGGCACCTCCGACATCCTGGGGACCCCTGAGGTCCCCCCTTCAGCACCCTGCGGCTGCGCTGATTCTTCCGCGCCCGGAACTTCCTGGGGCGCAGAGATTCCTGCTGACCCGCTGGGCGAAAAAACAGACAGTAGAGGCGGGAGTGGCCTCGCGTCCTGTGGAGGTGTCGCCCGCCCTCGGGCACCTGCGGGGCTTTCGTGGAGTGAGAAACAAAAGCACCACGGGCAGAGCCAGGCAGTGGCCTCGCCGGGACTCACCGGGCTGGCGGGTGCTCTGTCCTCTCCAGTTCCCCGGCACACAGACGAGACAGTAAACGCCGGAATCACAGCGACAGGAAATGCAAAGGGGCAGCGCTGGGCGGAACTGCAGGTGCTGTTGTTTTTGTGGACGACAGGGTGGGGAGCAGAGCAGATCAGGGGGTGCAGAGCAGGACAGAATGGGGTGATGGAGCAGGCTTGAGGGGGACAGCAGGCCTTGGGGGGGCAGAGCAGGGTGGGGGCTGTTGCCGAGGCAGCTGCAGGGGACCCTACAGCTTGGGGGGACTCTAAGCCATGTAGGGCTTCTGGACCCGTCTGGGTTTCGCTCAAGGAGGATCCGCCAAGGCTTGTTTACACCACAGACAAATGAATTCTGATCCCACTGGCCCCACCTCTAGGGACTTGGTCTGTCGGCAGAGAGTAATGTCTTGTGTTTTCCTTGTCAATTCTCTTGCTGTTTCTCTGTGTCCCCGTGGGCGGACAAGATGCTGTCCCCCTTTGTCCTTCTGACTGACCTCACTGAGCACAATCCCTGCCAGGTCCGTCGGTGTTCCTGCAGATGGCAGGTTTCACCTTTTTCATAGCTGCGTAGTATTCTGCCACATATGCATATAACATATGACCTGTGTATATGTGTGCACCACATCTTTGTTATTTATGATGGGAGATGTTTTTAACAACAATTCTAATGCTTGAAATCTCTGCTTCCAATAGGGCTCCCATGCTTCATCATCAGCCACACACCAGGATTCTTCAAGAAACACCCCCTCTGGGATCCTTGTAGTTTTTCTAGCCAGTGCTGTTGGCTTCTCAACCCACTGAGGACCTAGTGAAGAGGAAGATGGCCATCTACAACCACAGCGCCGTGACCCACTTCGTCCTCATTGGGCTCTCTGACCTCCCCGAGGTGCGGTACCCCCTCTTCGTGGTCTTTGTGGTCATCTACCAGGTCACCTTGCTGGGAAACGGGGCCATCCTCCTGGCCATTGGGATGGAGGAGAAGCTGCACACGCCCATGTACTACTTCCTGGCCAACCTGTCCCTCTTGGACATTTTCTGTCCGTCGACCACTGTGCCCAAGATGCTGGACAACCTCTTGACTGAGAGGAACAGCATTTCCTTCCTGGGGTGCGCCTTGCAGCTCTACTTCCTGGTGGCCCTGGCAGGGACAGAGGTCTTCCTCCTGGCGGTCATGGCCTATGACCGATATGTGGCCATCTGCTTCCCCCTCAGTTACTCCCTTATCATGACCAACGCCCGCTGTGTCCTGCTGACAGCTGGGACCTGGACGGCAGGGTTTCTCAATTCCTTGGTCCACACCATGCACACGTTCAGCCTGTCCTTCTGCAGGTCCAACCGGGTCAATCAGTACTACTGCGACATCCCCCCGGTGGCGGCCCTGGGGTGCTCGTCCACCTACGTGGCAGAAATGCTGCTTCGAGTGGAGGCAGGAATCACAGGGGGCGGAGCTTCCCTCATCACCCTCATCTCCTACATCTACATCATCTCCGCCATCCTGAGGATCCGGTCGGCGGAAGGGAAGCGCAAAGCCTTCTCCACCTGCGCGTCCCACCTGCTGGTGGTCTGCCTGTTCTACGGCACAACCATATTCACCTACATCCGCCCCTCCTCGAGCAACCACTCCCCCGCCAGGGACAGGCTGATCTCCATGCTGTACGGGGTGGTCACCCCGATGCTGAACCCCATGATCTACAGCCTGAGGAACGCGGAGGTGAAGGGGGCCCTGGGCAGGCTGTGCTGTGTCCGGGGGTCTCCCCCTGCCTGACCTGGCCTGGGGCTGCCCCTCCTGGTCTCTCTGCTCGAGGACGACGGCAGGGGGTCAGCTGTAGATGCTGGGGTGTGCCCCGCACGCAGGGAGCCCCAGAAGGAGACTGGCCTCTTAGCTGTATCTGTGTGTGTGTCTGTCTGTCCATCACCCTCCCTCCCTCCCCCCCACACACAGCTCATCTCTGTTCAGGGACCTTGTCCGGGTCCTCGATCAACATACAAAGTCCCCGGCCCCGTTCCCGCCCTGGCGCAGCCCCTCCCCTCTGGGGTGATTCCAGCCTCCCCCACCGTCCCCCGAGCTCCTGCCCACCACTCCCAGCTCCCTCGGCTCTTCCGGGACCCACGGTGTGGGCCCCGTTCCTGGACAGCCTCACTCTGCGCTCGTGGGGTCTCGTCTCACACCCCGTCTCCCGAGGGGCAGCAGGGACCAGCAAAGGGACGACCACACTCTCCTGACGCCTCCCGCCGCAGGCACCTGGGGGTCCCGGGTCGGCTACAGACGCCGCGTCCTGCCTGCCCCTGAGGGCACCAGCAGCCCTGAGCCCGATGGACCTCAGCGTGGAGGGACCCGGGCAGACGCCTCTGAGACCGCGAGACCCGCTCCGGCAGGCCCAGGCTGCCCCGGCCTGTACCCCGTGGCCCCACCATCCCCTCCCGGCCACCCCGCCCTTCCCCGCCCTGTCCGCGCCCTGGCACAGACGTCCACCTCGGGCTCTGATCTCCCGCTGGGGGCGGGTGCCAGGCGGGCCCAGCCTGTGGCTTGTGTGATCCCCCACAGTCAAAGAGTTTCCGCTTAGTCGGTTTCGGGGATGGGAATGAAGACAGAGGCGCATGGATGAGACGCTCTGAAACAGAACCCCCAAGACGTAGCTGATGACATTTAGGACGACGTGAAATAAATGAGATTTTGAGACTTAATAAATAACGAATCACCTGAGTGCGATTTTCTTTCCTGGTTTAAAACGTAGTTTAAAAAGAACCCGCGTGTTTCTGGGGCGAGACTGAGTTTCCTGGGCGCTGGGCAGTTCCCGGAGCCCCGCCCCCGGGGTCGCCCCGCCCTCCTCTGTGCTCAGCAGCCGCTGTCTGGAGAAGCCGCAGGCGCAGGCCAGGGCGTCTGTTCCCTCAGGGGAGACCCGCAGCAGCACATTGCAGACGCGTTTCCTTGTCTCTGGGCCTGACCCCGAGGGGGCGGACCTGAGGTCACGGGCTTCGGGGGCCCCGGGGGAGGGGTGAGGCCCAGCCCCCTCCGTGGCCTCCTCCCTCTGAGCCGCTGTTCTGTCAGGGGGGGCCCTGCCCTTGCTCTTGGACTTTTTCCCTGTCCCGGAATCAACCCTTTCCTGGGGCCACACCCCGGCCGGCTGGGGCCCCCCGAGAGCTTCTCTCTGAGACCCGGCTGCGTCGTGCTCTCTGAGGGAGAGTCGGGGTGGCCCCCAGGGTGCCCCCCACCCCGGCTCTGTCCTTGTTCCGGCTGGGTAGCGGCAGACGCAGGCCGGGGGTGGGCTGGGTGATGCTGGGCGGATAACCTGGGGTGTGTGGGG